>PVIW01005188.1:0-112205 GCA_004026585.1 Noctilio leporinus
CATTTACACAATGGAATTCTATATAGCAGAAAGAAAGAAGGAACTTGTACCCTTTGCAACAACATGGATGGAACTGGAGAGTATTATGCTTAGTGAAATAAGCCAGTCAGTGAAGGACAGGTATCATATGATCTCACCCATTACAGGACAATAATGAGCAAAACTAACAACAAGCAAAACAGAACCAAGTATATGAATAGAAGGAATAGGCCTTCAGTGGTCAGGGGGAAAGGGGTTGGGGGGAGGGGGGAGGCAGAGGCAAAGAAGGGGAGCAGCTTAGACAAGAACCTAGTATAAAGGAACCATGGACATGGACAACAGGTGGGATTGACTTCGGCGGGAATGGGTGGGTGGGGAGGGGGACAGAGGGGAGCAAAAAAGGGATGGATATAATACAACAACAATAAAATTAAAAAAAAAAAAAAAAAGAACAACTCCACATCCAGTATGATGGTCAAAACTGAGTGTATATGTGAACACACACTACATGTGTATATACATATGTGTACATGTGTGTACATGTGCCATTTTTATAAAATTCAATACTGTGCATTTATTCTTCCTGTAATAAGAAAAAAATGTTTTCAAAACTCAACTGAAGTCTACCTCTTCCAAGAAAGATGCTCTATTAATCTCCCCTACCTGAATCCCTAGTAATGAAATCAATTTATTAAACATTGGACTAATATTGATTGAGACTAGCTATATGGCAGTCTCCGAGTAGAGTGTGTGGGTACAATGCCCAACAAGTCTGTTACATGAGAAGATATTCAAAATATTTAGCTATCTTTGTAGCCCACATGACAGCTACACAGAATGGCCCCAGGCCAAGGTCCTAAAGCCTCAAGACCCTACCCTGACTTTTGTTGCTGCATCTGTTGGACAAAGCAGGGACATCCGAGGCAGAAGGGACAATGAGGTCATTCACCAACTGGAATGGGAGTATTACAATATTCTAACAACTGGAACAGTGTACCACTACATCAGCTGCATTTCAGCCCTGCACCCACGTTCTGCTCTTACAGGGAGGTAATAGCTACACAGAGTGGCCACTATGATGGAAGCTCAAGCAAAGGAGCTGCAATGACTCTGAACATCTAATTAGGTGCCTCTTCTGGTTGCCGGCTCCACATGAGTAGATCAACCACAGTCCTTCCTGCAACATAAAGTGATCGTTGCATTACTTGCCTGTCTCTTCCCACCACATTCCAAGATTCTTAACAGCATCGAACACATATTATTTATTCAAGTGCCTACTAGTACAGTGCCTGGCACATCATAGAAAGCACTCAATAAACATTCATTGGATAAATCAATGAACTTTTAAGATTATGGTTCCCCACCATGAAAAAGGAAATGGTTCTGCCAAATGGGGTTCTCAGAAGAATAATGCAAAGAATTCTGCATGAGAAACATTGGCTAAGATACAAATATTTGGACACTCGCTTGGTAATGAGAAATGGTGCTGAAAGATGGTGCAACAGAAGGAAAGAGGAGAGAAAATCAGGAAGAAGTCAGGGGAGAAAGTGAGGGGAAACAAAGGAAAAGAATGGTACATTATTGTGCACAGAACCACCATTCTACTTCAAGGACACATCCGGGGTCCAGGGCAGACCCTGCTGGAACACACACATGTACACACCTCTGTCTGAAAGTACAGATGAAAGTGAGTTTTGAACTCTCAGAATCACACTGAAGTCTAGAGGTACTAAACTGTAGAATAAACGCAGATCTGGATACAAACAGAAAGCCCAGCTGCTTGATTATTCAAGGGACCTTTCCACTTCACTTATGGCAGAATAAGTTGAGGGACGAGCTTCATCCAGGAGCTGTTGCCACCATCCACGCTCCTAGGATGGGTAAAAGAGCTCTACACCCTCCTCATTTACTTTGTATCCTGAGTGGCCTGCACAGCCTCTGAAAGACCTGTGTATGGGCCCCGCTTCCTGGAATCCAAGCGGAAAATATCCTCATTAAAATGGATGAAAGCTGCCAGCTTCCATAACTAACATCCTTCCCAACAAGATACTAGCATTTCTAAATGCATATCTAAGAAATGCTCTTCAGAACATCCATCTATTCTGATCTCCAGCTTGGGTGGCGGTGTTCCATTCAGAAGGCTAACACTGTGACCATGCTTGGACTGCACCTTCGCTGAAGTGAGCTGAAACTAGTCAATGGACCACCCATGGGAGCCACCCAGCACCCCTTCACATGGATTTTCATTCAGAGCACTTCAAAGTTCCAAAAGAAATGCAGCATTCTTGTTTCTTATGAGGGGTTAAAAATAAACAAACCCTGTCATGTCATCAAGCATCACAGTACTGTCAAAGTCATTAAGTCCAATTAACTGGACACTCCCTGGTTATTTTAATCACCACATCTAATTCCCAAAAGGATTTGCAGTGGAAAAATAAAACCATGTATAAATAAATGGTAAGACTCAGAAAGTCTGTCCACAATATCTCCTTAATCACTTCCCTAAAGTTTACCTCTCCTAATTTTCTCATCCTCTCTCTTGCTGGGCTCTTCTTCTGTCCTCTAATCTCCTTCATCCTTAAATATAAGCATCCCTAAGACTTCCGTAATTTGGATTCATTGTGTGTAAAATGAGCTCTATATCCCTTTTCCTTGGGTTGCAGTAAGAAGTAAATGCCAAGATGCACGTGGATCTCCCACAGGTACCAGATGTAGAGTGGGAGTCTGATCAGTGCCAACGGCTCTCTTTCCTATTCTTTTCCTCCCCCTATCTCATCCTTATACCAAACGGAGACTTATATTTCTGACTTAGCTTTTCGTATGGGGCCAAAACTAATTTAGTTGCCTTAGCTAAAATTCAATGTAACCCTTCAAAGCCCCACTTAAACAAGAATATGAACATCTCACCCACAACTCATCTCACTTTGCAGACTCCCTTTTGCCCAAGGCCTCCAAGCAAAGTCCTATTTTATTTCTCTTTCTCTCCTTTATGCTTTCTGAAGCCCTAATAGTTATATTTGGCATGCAATGGATTAATCTATGTAGCTTACTAATATTGACTTAGACCTCTTCCTCTTTCTATGACCACTATGCACTCCTGAGGACCACTTGTTTCCTATCCCTGGCTACACCCTTAGACAGAATAACAGCATCTCAAGAACCAGAATGTCTCCCTTCTGCTAATAATATCAAATCCCA
The DNA here is from genome assembly GCA_004026585.1 of Noctilio leporinus. NCBI lineage: Eukaryota > Metazoa > Chordata > Mammalia > Chiroptera > Noctilionidae > Noctilio > Noctilio leporinus. Next base: position 3,178 of record PVIW01005188.1, read on the forward strand.
ATCCAGCTCTTACATCTGGTTCCTCCCAATCAATCCTGTGTGATCTCCCAAATCCCTAAATCTGGCCAGGGCTCTATGGAGCCAACACTTAATCACAAAACAGAGCTTTGGCTCACACTCTGTCTCCTGGGTGTGCCCTCCTTCCTCTTGCCTGTCAATCCAAACATAAATATATGTTCCTCAAGCACCAAATCCTCATGAAGCTTTTCCAAGGCAACCACATCTCAGAATAAGGTTTCCTGTTCTCTGAATCCCTTGACGCTAACCAACTGTCACCCATCTCACTTGTTCATGTCAATTTAGTCCTAGTCTCAAATCTCAGAATATAAAATATATGTCTTTGAAACCAAATTCAGATTCATCAGTTTCATTTCTATTCCCCATAGTGCCTTGTCCAGGTGATACAGATAATAGGCATTCAATAAGCCCACATTGAACCTTTGAATCCAGTGCCAGCTACTACCTGATTCAGACAACAGGTAAACACAATGTTTGTCAATGGGTAAGGCATCCTACAGTAAGTGTGTGAGATGAAATGGTTCACAAACACAGTATTAAATAACATTAACTTACATAGTGAGAAAGTTACTCTATTTTCAATTCTCTCTCATTCCTTCCATATAAATCAAGAAGAAATGTTTAGTATGACACCAAAGATCCTTCCTATCTCTCTAAAACTAATGTCTCCCCTTTGAGAAAAGAAAAAATGAACAAGGCACCAGCTCAGATCCTTTTAGCCTTGATAATCTAGAAACCATTGCTTTGTTTTCTCAGTTTGCTTTTTTTTTTAAACATTTTATTTATTATTTTCAGAGAGAGGGGAAGGGAGACAGGCAGAGTGTGAGAGAGAGGCATCAATGCATGGTTGCCTTTCACCTGCCTCCAGCCATGGACCTGGCTGAAGACCTGGCTTGCAACCTGGTTATGTGCCCTGGCTGGAAATTAAACCAGTGACCTTTGGGCTCTCAGGTTGGCACCTTATCCACTGTGCCACCAGCCAGGGCTGTTTTCTCAGTTTTTATGTTGAATCTCCTAGTTATGGCACATGAGATCCTGTTTCCTTTTATTAAACATTTATTAGAATAAGAAAGTAAATAAACTTTTCAAGCACATTTTGGAAAGGTGGGTCCACAGATGATTCAAGATACTCTTGCTAAAATTTTTTCTGAGTCCTGCTGATCACCTTTGACCTGGAGGTTGGAACATAACCAATGGATCAAATCTCCACACACCCCCCTCCACCCCCCACAAATCATTTCACTTTGTGAGCCCCCTTGGCTCTAGGCCTCAGAAGATGAAGTCTTGTTTCACTTCTCTCCAGTTCAAAGGAAGATAGAGAACAGGAAAGAGACAGTCTGGACCATGAGTCTGAAAAAAAGACCTGAACTTCTTAAACAGGCAAGTCCTCTCAATAATACCTCTAATACCAAAAGCAAGCCTTTCACACCCTAGTCTCACAGACAGCCCTTCTGCAGCTGATTTCTCCCGAGTAATGAACTTGGTAGTGGAAGGGGCAGGCCATACATACAACTCATTCTAGACCCAACATCATCCAAAGACATACCTGTGACTCAACATATCCAAGCTCATTATGATTTATTTGCCTTTGAGCTATGTATAAAGTGGAGATGACAGCCACAATTTGGTGCTCTTTAATTTTCTCAGAAACTAATCTAAATTCCTGGCTTTAGGAAGTCCTGGGGAAATTAGTCCAGGGAAATCACATGACACACTGCCAGGAATGTACCTAAGAAATAATAATGCTGAAATTCCTTTCTTATCTATTAATATAAATTGCCAGACAATCTATCAACATGGTGATAAACAAGTGACCCTGATCTTTCAAGTCATACATTCTCAAAAAGATAAGATAAAACAATAGATTTCTATTTATGGAGAAGCAGACTCATTTTCATGGTAAACAAAATAGCGCTTTGGATAAACCCTGTTATCATTCAATAAGGACCCAGAAGAGACTGATGGTTGAGGTTAGAATTCCAAGAGATTTGTTCTAAAAAGAACTGTTAGGAGTAAAAAGAATGATGTACAGTGAAAAGACTGCTCCAAATGTTAGGCATGAGGTCCACCAAGGAGCAGGGTTAGGTCCAGGATTATGGCAGCAAACTAGAAAGGAAATCATCCAAACTGTCTTGAGGCCAAGATTATAGAAGCTAAGACACAAAACCACAAATCATTTAAACAATAGTATAAGAAGTTGATTATTTAATACATTTGTTTATCTAATTAATATGTACAGATACATCAAAATTGGTACAGATTTAATTCTTTAACCTCTCAAGACTTTGATTAGTAGAAGACCCCAGGTGGTCTCTGAGACTAAGGTCAGTGGAGTCCATGGTCATAATCCTGTCTGGTCTCCCAAAAACCCGGGAAACTCCACCGCCATTGACAAAACAGCCAGGGCGGAAGTGGGCTGTCACCAGCTACTTTGATCTTTTGCATTGTATATGTTCAATAAAAACTGTACATGCATGACTTTTGGGAAATATATGCACATACCACATGTGACTATGTTAGGGATAAATCAAAATCCTACTTAAAATAAAGTCATGGAAACCTTTCTTTGTTACCAATAAAGCAGCATTACAATAAACTCTAAATTCAGATTGATTGCACTCAAATACCACTAATATTATAAAATAAAGTATCTATTAATAGTAATAAAGGCAACAAAGAGAATTAAATTAGCAGTTGCTTATGGCATACAAATGTATCCTAAGGAATGCATTATATTTTTGAAGTTTCTCCTCAGTAAAAAGTCAAACTTACACATGCCAGAGCTTAAAGCTTTCAAGATGTGACTTAGCAAGTAGCACTTAGGTGAGGCTGTTCTAGATCTTCATCAAGTTCATGATAAAAGAAGTTTATAATACAACTTGTGGCAAACTACACAATCAGGCAATGGATCGGGGCATGTGGACAGGCCCACAATTGTCAGCAACCAAGGGCAAGTCTTCATTGTTCTTAATGTATACATAGACATATTCCAAACAACACAGACATGTTCAGATTTCACAATTGTTGCTTTCATGGATAGAGGGTATCTTGAAGACCCTGTGGCCTAAGAAAACTGAGACCCATTTTGGTTTCCTAATTGGATGGGGTTCACACATCCTAGTGTGCACTCCAGACATGCAGCAGTTCTTAGCCTTTCTGCACTTCCCTAGGAGATAACACAGCTGACAGCACCCACCTTCCCTGGCTCTCCTGAGGAGGACATGGCACGCTGTGCGGAGCCTGCAGCAGGGCCTGGGACAAACCGTGGGCTTCCAGCACGGGAGTTGCCATGATCAGCGTCACCTACAGCAGCTGCCCTTCCTTAGCTGGATTCAATGGACCAAAAGCTCCAACAGCTAGGAAGGGGCAGAGGTGGGCTTGAATCAGCTTTCCTGAGTTTTCACCTCGTGCTATTGCTACTTAACCACAGCTGCCCCTGATGTTTCATCCGGTTTTTGGCGATCACATGTGGAAGAGATTGATGAGTGTGGTAATCCCCGCAGCTCCTGCTCCGCTTCATTTCAACTTCGCAGAGAAGCCACGGGAACCGCGTGTGCTGTCAAGATGAAATCGCATTGGAACGGGGTCTTTCGGCCAGTTAGAGAAATTCCTCTTGTGTTCCATTAGTTTAATTATGACACAGTTAAACAGACTCTGAGAAATTTCAGACCTGGGAACATTTGCCCACAGAGACACACAGACCCTGGCCGCGGCTCTTAATCACATTCCTCCGTCAGGTGTCAAGCAGCGCGCAGGCACCAGCGCACAAGCAAGTTTTGTTTAGAATACCTCGAAAAGCCAGCCAAGTGGCAAATGTGGACATCTGTGCTAGACTGTGGCTGTCCTGTTTTTTCAGTCTAATCTGTCAAGATAACCATTTCCCCATTCTCTTAAACAAACACAGACTTCCTTGTTTAAACACTATAACAGTTCTAACAGAACACACAGCTTTTAATCATTCTGTGTTAAGTACACTGGCAAGAGTCTGAGAAAAGAATCAAAACATCTTGAATGTAAACTGGCTGATTTCGTTGCTTTTGCAAATCCCGGGAAGCAGGACAGAGAAACCTGAAATTCCAGTTAAAAGGAATAGAGAGCATTGCAGGAGAAACTATAGTTGAGTTGTTGAAATTATAATTGAATTAGGAATGCAATTGTGAACCCAGTTCAGCTTCCAAAGGGAAAAAAATCGGATCATGTTTTATTATTATTATTTTTTTATTCTGCAAAAGGCTTTGCATTTAGCAAATTTAAGTTCATTGCTCCAATTGTTTTGTGTCTATTTCTAAAGGCGACAGTAATGCTGTCCTCAGGAAAGCTATTTAAAATGCAGCAAGGCTGCTTCACCACTGAGTTAACTCCCTCTTGAAAGCCCTTTAGTATAAAGCTCTGTCACAGCACGGTGCACATTCTTTTTCATTGATGAGGCGTTCTGGGTCATTTCCTAATATTTGAGAATAAAAATGTGAAGGGGTGGGGGGAATGTTCACGGTAGAATGAGCAGGAATATTGACAATGCTGAGTTTCAGGTTGGGCTCCTTCAGCCTGGCTACTTTTGATTTCACTTGCAAAGCAGCCCAATAACTCACCTTGAAATGGAAAAAAGTTAAAACTTACACAAAACCCTGATATGTCCTATCTACTTATAGAAAAAAGGTGGTTGAATAATCTAAACTGTATATGGTCCATGTTTCGAGATCTGACCAACTTTAGTTTACATTCTGGCTCGACTTAATCATATGACTTTAGACAAGTTAATGAACCTCTCTAAGCCTTAGTTTCTTTATCTGTGAAATGGGGATAAAATTATCTTACAGAGTACTTATGAAGGTTAAAGTGACGTATTTGCAATGCTTAATAAAGTTAGCAATTATTAAGCCAAGTATCCACTAACACCTATCATAATTGAATAATACTCTGACTGCCATAAAATTAACACTAATAGAATTTACATAGAATATATGGATTACCAACTTCGCAAATTAGAAAGTAACTTAACATCAAAGTTTACATCAAAATACTAAACCTATTTAAAAGATATAATGCTCTGTCAATCACATGTATAATTCCATATTAAAACATAAATAAAAGTGGCCAGAATTTACACAGGTGTCACTACTATCCCAACAAAGCTGACTGGGTCACATTCCCTGGACACGGGTGAGACCCCAGTGTGTAAACTTTGAGGTCCAACTCATAGATGGCTAGAGAATACCAGTAGGTACAGATTGGCTGACTAGTCAAATCTTCCACTTGAAAGACAAAGTTAATCTTTTTTTTCTTTTTCTTTTTTAAATTTTATTTATTATTTTTAGGGGGGCGGGGGCAAGAGAAGCAGAGAGGGAGGGAAACATCAATGTATGTTTGCCTTTCATTTGCCTCCAGCTCCAGACCTGGCTGGGGACCTGGCTTGCAACCTGGTTATTGTGCCCTGGCTGGGATTTGAACAATGTCAATCTTGATGAGAGCAATAGCAGCAAAGACAAACTGAAACTGAACGACCAATAATTATTTGACCATAGTAGAAAAATTCTGGAGTTAGAAGCAACAGATAGGTGCCTGTGCTGAGATGGATAGGAAACTAAGCCAACAGAGTTGACAATTCTAATTCTCTAGTAGCCTGGCTGTGTGGCATTAAATGAGATAATTTCTAATCATTATTTTTTTAAATGAATCCTTATAACAAATACCCTAATTAAAGTTACTTTTCAACATGAAAGAGTCTAACAACATCATTTTATCTTGCTGATTCAGGAGGCTCCTAAAGACCTCAAAACACTTGATGGTCAGAATTACTCACATCAGTTACCATATGGCTATAGATGTATGGTTACTTCCTCATGAGATTTTCTGTTTGTACGTTGATAGCTGCTACTAAATGGTGGATGACAGTAATTAGGGTCTCTTAATCTTAACTTATATACTTTAATTAAGCAAATATTTAATACTATATGACATATTGGTAAATATTGTGAACAATGAGCAAATGAATAAATTTTTGTCTCCTCAAAAATACTACAACTTAATGGAATTTGACAAGTTCACAGTACCATAAGATAGAACATGGAAAGTGCTTTAGGAGAAAAGCAAAACATTTACCATGGTCTAGGTAACTATATGAGGTGACAGATGTGTTAATTATCTTGATTGTGGTAAACATTTCACCATGTACTCAAATATCAAATCATCACATTGTACACTTTAAACATATGCAATTTTTATTTGTCAATTATATCTAATTACTAACACTGGTAAAAATGCAAAAAAAAATAGGTAAAATAAATCATTGGCTGAAATGAAATTTTTAAAGTAACAATATTTAATTCCTCAGTCAGGGCACATAACTAGGTTGCAAGCCAGGTCTCCAGCCAGGTCTGTAGCTGGAGGGAGGTGAAAGGCAACCATACATTGATGTTTCGCTCCCTTTCTTCCTCCTTCCATGCCCTTCTTTCTGAAAATAATGAATAAAATCTTTTTTTAAATAAATAAAATAAAGTAACAATAACATCAACAGCCCAAATTTCAATGTGGTCCAGAGTTGTAAGCAATGTCAGGCTTTTGGGAAGAGAAGCATGCCAGAAATCAAGTAAGCCTGTGGATTGGCATGACCTTGAAACCTGACTATAATTTCAACAGGAAGATGAAGCCTTGGCAGACGCAAGACAAGAGCATAAGCAAGAACAGCAAAGACTATTTACGGAACATCAAGTATCACTGATTGATTGGCATGTAGAGAGCTTGTAATAAGAGATAAGAATGGAAGGAAATTTGGGGCCTGGGAGTGAAGGCCTTGAAATGTCAGGATAGAGAATTCAGGACTTATTTTGTAAGTAATGGAATCTAGAGAGGTTTCTGAGCAGGGGATGATATAATCAGCTGAGTCAGAATCTGACAATGCTTCCACACTTGAATAACTTTCCTATAAAAATATGACTTTATCAAAATATCTTTATGAATGAAATACCACATACCTATAAAATGTGAAGCAATGAAACTACAATAAAGACCAAAAACTTAAATAGTCTGAAATCTAGGCACAATGTGGTCTCCAAATTACTTTACCATAGAAAGATATCAATTTTTTCTCCTCCTAATTACTGAAAGCTGATTTCTAAAACTAATATTCTTTTCTTTATGGAGAATAAAACAGGCTGGTTTATTTGTGTAGTTCTTTCCTGAAGCTGCAGATAGTGTAGACATAAAGAGCACGGGATAAACCATATTGGAATGGAAATATTTCATTCATAATTGCTGCAGTATAAGTGGGCACTGCCCTCTAGGAGAGTAATTTGGCCTGTGATTTAAGAGCTCTGAGTTCTGACCATTGTGGCTCAGTGGGTAGGGTGTTTCATTTTGTTGTCTCACAAAATGAAAAATCACCAGTTTGATTCCCACAACTTATCAGTGTTTCTCTCTCTCCCTCCCCCTCTCTCTAAAAATAAATAAACCCCCCCCAAAAAAAAAAATTAAAAGAACTCTGAAATGTTCATATCCATTGACTTAGTATCTCCACCTCTGGGTCTCTAGTCTAAGGACATTTTTAAAGTTAAGAGAAACAGGTGTGAATTAATGTGATTATTATAGGATTACTCAGACTTGTGAAAGAAAATAAACAGAAACTTAAATTTTAAAAAATTTAGCAGGAATTCTTAAGTAAAAGATGGACCATCTTCTTCCTGAACTATTACATAGCTCTTTGAAATCAAAAGTATGAGGACTGTGCAGAAATATGTAGCAATGCTTCTAGGTTAATTGCGAAAAAAAAAAATAAGACCCAAAACATACTCTGTGATTATAAACTATATGAAAAAATCATGTAAAAAAGTTTTCACAATAGATTTAATAAAAAAACAATAACACCACTTGTGTTGGGATAATTTTATTGAAGGAGATGGGTTTTTCCTCTATTTTGTCTTCCAAAGTGTTTGTATCTTTGTTATAATTATTAAAGAGTATGTGAACCCAAGGTCACTGGTTCAATTCCTAGTCAGGGCACATAACCAGGTTGTAAGCCAGGTCCACAGCTGGAGGTAGGTGAAAGGCAACCATACATTGATGTTTCTCTCTCTCTCTCTGTCTCTCTCCCTTCCCCTCTCTCTAAAATTAATAAATAAAATATTTTTAAATAAATAAATATTAAAGAGTAAAGTAAAAATGGATTAAAAACAGGTTTCTAAAAGGAAGCTTGCATTCCCTTTAAAGGCAGAAGACAAAGAAAGAAGCAAGTCTTTCCTGACTGATCCCACGGGGGTTTAGAGTGTTGTACAGGTTCCCAAAAGACTAAGTTGTCAATGCCACATAGCATAGAATGAAAAATGGGTTTCACACTGATTTTGTCCTCCTGTATAATGGTATAATAAGGAAAGAACAGAGAAAAGGAAGAAGGAGGCAGGAGACGTGTCCAGAAAGTATCCAACCATGTACTCTGAAAAACAGACATTTATTGAAGAAGATACAGGAAACTGTACACAGGATGATGATGCCTCAATCCCTTCAAAGGAGGCACCTTGGGACCTCACACAGTTCCAATCACCATCAGCTGCCCCACCATAGTATTTTCCTGAATTTCATCCATGGGCTAAAATCACTTCCCTTTCATAGGTGATTTTAGTTTTGGGAAAAGCCAGAAGTTGCAGGGGGCACTGAGAAACCTGGGTGATTTGATGTTTCACCAAAAATCTCTGCATGAGACTTGATGCATGAGCAGGCATGTTGTTGTGATGAAGCTGCCAATCACCAGCTGCCTATAGCTGCCACCTCTGAATTATCCAAATAGTTTCCATGGAGGAATTTCTAAGTTTAATGCAAAAACTGATGCAGTTATATTGCTCTACTCACTTCGTCATTCTGAATGTGATGGCCATACAGTATACAGGCTCGTTCAACAGTGTCTATCGCTTCCACTGACTAGTACAGTGAAGTTGTCATTGTTCGCACATGGGCATTCCAGTCCACTCTCCTTGGCTGTCAGGTTATACTGGTGTCATACAAACTGTTCTCAATATAATAACAATGGCTGGACTTTTTCTAGACAGACCTCAGTATATACAACATTTCATTTCATTAAGTTGTAGTTCTAATATACAGATCATCAAACATCCTCCATATTCTATTCTCAAATTCATACATAGATTATGGTTTCCACCTTTCCTCCCTTGCAAATGGAAAAAAGGCAGTTCAGGAACAGAACACTATGGGTAAATATCACTGCTCACCAGCTGATATTAGAATGATACATTTAGAAGTGAAGCTATTTTATTTTCTTTTTGAGTAACCCAGTAAAAATGCATTCTGATCACAACTGAGATCATGATAAACACCTTCTTAAAGGTCTTGTGAGTAGCATAATAGAACATATATTTAATTGTTGGCTACAAATAGTCAAAGTACTAGCTCTACATAGAATTCTCCATAATTCTACAATATGGAAAGCAACTAAAAGAGTAGAAAAAAAATAAAGCATCACCATATAAAATATAGCAAATTAAATCATTACTTCACAAGGATTTACATATTATTCAATCATTAATGCTCTGCTTTAATTAAAACAGATTTAAGGGTGGGGGATGATTCTAAAGCAATTAGTGCTGTTAAATGAAAGTTTTGTTTGGGGACTGTTATTATTTATAAGATATTTTTACCATTCATTTAAATCAGACAGCATTTAACTAGGTTGCTGCCATGTAGGTTATAAAGACAGAAACCAATATTTTTCCCTGATCCCATTTTTATGTTTAACTTCTCCTCATTAGAGGTAGCTGTCCAAATCTGGTGCTGTGTGCAGGAGTTATTTTCTGAGTGTACAAACATCTTTTAACCCTGCTCTTCCTGACTATTGTGAGGAAGATATACAGAAAGAATGCAGAGTCTGGGCAGTATTTCACACTTCGTTCTAAGGAGGAGGCAAAGGTTAAGAATGAGGAAAATGAAGTAGACAGCCATGTGTGGCCGGAAAGAAAGGCTTGCTATTCTGTAGAGGTGAGTCCCCCTGACACATGCAGAAGAAAGGACTGCGAATGAGATCATGTCAACTTCCTCTGCTTACATAGTAAGGCTGGCCTTCTTTCCTTTCAGAAAAACAAGTCATCCATGAACCAGAGTTCATGGCGGCATTGTAAAATGTTTCTGAAGTCCCTGTGACAGCACACTGACACAGGTCCAAGGGACAGGCCCAGGCTGGCTTTCCAGGCCTGGTCCAAGCACCCTATTAGAATTCAGAATCCACTTTCTGCATGCCATTGAAATCGGAACCTCTCATTATCCACTGTCATTGAGCCTCTGGAAACCTGCACTAAGTGAGTGGGCTTGAATTTAGAGGGAAACCACTTTTTCAAGGATCTCAAGATGATGTTGGGCTTGCTTTGGGCTTAGACATAATCTTGAAATGTTAGAGGGAAGTGATTCTGGTTTTGGCAGTGCCAGTGCTCATAAAGGACAAGCCTCGGTAAAAGCATTTCACAGGTGAAATAAGTCAGAGTTTTCTAAATTATATTTTAATCCGTGGATCAGTACACTAATTTTTTTTCCTTGCTGAATGATTTTTTGCTTGCCAGCAGTGATTCTAGTTAGGTAATAAGACATCAATTCCCAGAGGAGGCATTCATTCATGGTAGATTGAAAGGCTCAAGATCATAATATTTTATATATGAACAAGGTTCCTATAATCTAAATCTGAACATTACCCAATTGTTTTATTGGCAAATTGGTTTCAAAGTTACTGAACATTAAACAATGAGCAAGATGTTGCTATGGAAATTCTATCTTAAAGTCAATTGTGTATAAATGTCTTTGTTTTGATGTTTTGTTTTATTTTGTTTTGTTTTGTTTTTTTTGGTTGGGCTGCACAAGTGTTTTTAAAAGTCTCTGTGAAAAACTTTGAAAATTTCAGATGCTACAGCTGGATGGCAGGGAGACTAGTAGCCATCCCTGCCAAGGTATCAGTTATTAGTATGGTGATAGGGTGTGAGTCCAACAATGCCCCCTCACTTCAAAGTAAGGTTCCCATGAGGTCAGGTATCTCTAATGACTGTTACTGGTATTCTTTAGAATTTCACAAACAAAGATCTCTCACTCCAGGTAATTTGACAATATAGTAAATGCTCTGTTAACTGACCCCCAAATAGCAAAATTCCCAGACTAGCTGATCTTTCCCAGCCTTGAAACTTGGCCACTGCACACAGATGGCTCATCTCCATCAGCAGGTTCCTCTCTAGACAGAAGATCAGAGCCCCTCTGCTCCCATCACTTGTATTGCATACTTACTAAGATTAAGTTGTGTTTGCCCCTAAACTAGTTTATACAAATTATCTTTGTTATCCTGATAAATATCACTTATTTACTATTTAAACTGATAACAGTGGCAGAAGAAAAAGGTTTGCACTTTCTCTGGGAGTTTTTTAATGTCATCAAATTAGGTATGGGTGCAAAAATTGTAAATGATTGGTGGGAATAACATAAAAATTTAGGGAGCATCTTCTATTTAGATTGCTTCAAATTTTTCTTTAATTTGTGTTCCACTAAAAAACAGAAGGAGGAAGAGGAGGAGGAAGAGGAGGAGGAGGAGGAGGAGGAGGAGGAGGAGGAGGAGGAGGAAAAGAAGAAGAAATCATGCAGTTGAGATGCTCATGCAAAAAAGAAAAAGAAAGATGATGTAAAACATAAATCAATGGCCCAAAGGTGATAAGATTAATGTATATTTATATGCTTTAAGTTTCAAAAATGTCTAGTGTGTGTCTATCAGCACACATGATTCCCTGTCTCAAGTGACATTATTTTTATTAACCCACAAGTTACTAATTCCTGCTAATTTCTGGTAGAAGAATTTCTACTGAGTATATAGAGAAAATATACTGTAATATATAGATTTTTACTGTAGCATATGAAGTGCCTTGGAGCAAGAGAACTAAGAAGCAGAGACACAATTCAGGAAGCAATTTTGATAGAAACAAGAAATCAGAACCTGAACTATGATGATAATAAGAAAGTAAGGGTGTATATAAAAGATAAATTGCAGAGTGGGAGCAACAAAGTGCAGTGTGGTCCTGAACAGTTAGAAGAAGCTGTTCACAAGTCTCCAAGACTCCAGTGTTTGAGTGTGGGTGGTAGGCAGCACCTTGGAACAGGGAGCTCAGGAAATGAAGCTGATTTAGTAGGAGGAAAAGGGATTTTGGTTTCTAATTTATTCAGTTTAAGACTGAAAAAGGCATCAAGGCAGAGAAACCTGGCTGTCATCAGGAGAGAGTTAGAAATGTAAGACAGGGGGTCATTAACAGAAATACAGGTTCGGAAGAGGTAGTAACATGGGCAACAGCAGTTGAAGTCCTAAGGTTGAAAGAAACTTGAAGGAAAGCCAAAAGAGAGAAGTGTCCTAAAAATTTTTGTATTTGAGGGCATAACAGGTGAGAAGAGCCATAAAAAAGATAGAAGAGTTCAAAATACAAAGGTAAGAATGACAATTAGACCAGTCTCAGAAGCCAGGGGAGAACAGAGCTGGGAATATGGCAGATGGTCAAGGATTTATGCTTCAGGGCAATGCCATTGGATCTATCAATCACAAAGCTCCAGTCAAGGACATGTCATTAGAAGAAAGGTAAGGAAATATACCAAATACGAAATGCTAAAATTTCCTCTTGTGAGGAAGAAGACATAAAGGCAACAGCAAGTTCCAGAAGTTTGATGGTGAAGAGAGGGAAGACAGCATCATGCTTCAGAGGATAAAATGGTGGAGTAGTTCATAGGTTTTTAGGATAATGAAGGCTTAAGCGGACCATATCTCTGTGATAAGAAAAGGACATAGAGTTGGCAATATAAACCAGAAGAGAATAAAGGCAGCACCAAGGAGGTTGAGGAGCCAGAGAATAAGAATGAGCCAACTTAGCAAAAAGGAAAAAGACCTTTGTTAAAGGCAGAAGTGAAGAAAGAAAGAGGGTAAAAAGATGAAGACGACTGAAAGAGTTCACCTCAACTAACCTCCATCCTCTTACTTAAAGTCTTCCACATAGCTGCCAGATAAATAAATGGTCAGAGATCAAGTGTGTCTCCAGACATCCGCTCAGTGCCACTAGGAAGGATATAGCTAGGGACTGGAACTGATGCATAACATGCTATCACTTAATGAATGAGGCAACCAATCAGAAAGTACAAAGCACTCAATGCTGCATAAAGAAAAGATAAAAATATTTTGTGTCCCATTTTTTTCAATGTGGGTAAACATTACATAAACAATCACAGTACCTGGGAAAACCAAGAAAATATTGAATTAATACTTTCTGAATTTCTCTTTGTGCAGTCCAGTCATGGTTGCGTGGAACAGGCACCTATAGTCCTGGGATGGGTTATTGACCTATGGAATAGCCCAAATCGTCTCTCTGGGAACCCACTTTTCTGAATCATTTGTCCTCATTCTCACAGAATCAGCTTCAACTCTTCTGAGCACAGGTTTTCTGTAGCTGTGGTTGGTATTTCTTAATGAAGCCTCAACATGCTGCCTGGGCATTTGTTTATCAGAAAGCAAAGCTGTGTGTTGATAGGAAGGACAATTCACAGGTCCCCTGTCAGAGAGGTTCACCCTGCAGGGCTGCCCTACCTGTTCACAGCCACTTAAAAGGGTGCCAGATTTAAACATGATGCAGTTGGACTGGCTTTTTCTTTTTAGAAACTGTGAACAGCTGAAGCATTGAGAAATTCATGTGATAGGAATCAGGCTTAACTGGGTTATTTCAACCTTATGCTAAAGTGTTCCAGTTGCACTGAGTAATCATGTAAGTTGAAGAGACAGTCTGTTGCTGGGATGAGTGGACACTTGCCCACACTGATCTTACCAACAGGCAGAAAATAAATACATTGTATAATTTGAAGGGGGCGCCTCCCAATGACTCAGTGTCCCAAGATATGTTTGCCATGAGGTTGCCCAAGTCCCAGACAGCCAATAAGACCACTGTAGTTTGACAAACCAACATTAGGGTGAATGTAACCCCAAGAGAAGAGATAACCATTAACATCGTATAATCAGTATATCAAAACCATCAGCCTGTCCAGAACTATGAAGGACAGAGGCAAGGGCAGCAAGTGGTCTAGGTTGTAGGCAGACAAGGAGAAGAGCTGGCTGGAGGAGAAGCTATGCTAGGGGAGCAGCCTGAGCAGCCAGCCTGGACCCCTGAAGCAAGAGCAGAATAATGACACTGGAGAAGTGGGGAAATGCTTCCCTAACATACCAAGGGACCCCAAAGGCTTACAGAGGAGGCCTATTTCAGAAGAAACATTTAATAAGGTCACCTGGGTGCAGCCCACCAATCTGCTCCACAGGTGAAATTCTAGTCCAGTGACACCCCACCCTTTCCCCAGGGACCTGTTCTCTGCTTTGGTTCAGATAGGACTGAACTGTGAGATAAAGGACATTGGGACACTAGATGGACAACAAGACCAAGCAATGCTTAAAATTCTTCTAACTTCGAGATTCTGTGATCCTGTAAAACATTGCTGAAAGTGTGTGGCCCGAAACTTAGGATTTCAAAGGTGTATGGTTAGATAAAGATTCTCTAGTAATATTTTGACTTTCTAACTAATGAAATTATCCCAGCTCAATTTTTTGTTTATTTCTAGACTGGTTTTGTGTACAGAAAAGTAAGAAATTTGTGAATGTTATTTCATTTAGTGGCTGAGGGGTCCTGGTTACCTCTTGTACTTCTTGATGTTATTTTGAAGTAAGAAAGGAAATGGAAAAGAGAAAATAATGTTTATTGAACAACAAATATGCACTTTGTATTTATCTTATTTAATTCTCTTTAACACCCATTTAACATCCATATGTTATCCCTACCCAATAGATGAAAGAATTGATCCCCATTGAGGTTAAACAACTTGTTCAGAGACATAAAATTAAGGGGCATAGATTCAAGGTCTAACCAGCATTTCTAGTGGTAATCTCATGTACTCTTACTATGGATTATGGCCTGTCTCATACTTTGAGTTATAACATAGATAATGTTTGCTGGATTCCCTCAAATCACTCTGTATTCAATAGTGAAAGACATTTGAGTTTGAAAGATAGCTATCAAAAGACACTTCTGATCCAAGTAGAATTAATCTTTTATCAAATAAATTTTTGTGTCCATTCTACTCATAGAACTTCAACTGATTAAAATGTGGTAAATCGCTAAAGCATTTTAAATACCAAATATTAAAATGCAACACTCTGTGTTGTAATAGGTGTTAAAGCAAAGATTCAAAAGCAAGAATGCAACAGGGACCCGAAACTCTAAAAAATGCCAATGTGACTAATCCTGAACAACTGTCCGAACAGAATGCTTGAAACAATAACCCTAGAACTGTTCAAATTCCCGTTTAGTCACCATTGCAAATCTTGTTTTTTGCGCTGTTTAATTGAAATGTTTACCAGAATAACAAACAGATTTCCTTGAAATATGGTGACAGACCTGCTAGCAATTATGTATTTTTAAAAATCATACTCACTGATAGAGAGCAAACTAAGTAGGCCATGACTTTTCTAAAATTAGAGAGAAAAAGAGGAGTAGAGTTATGTCCCCATATAATTTGAAGTGAAATTATTTCTAACTAACCTATAGGAAAAAAATTAATCTTCATGGAGCTGTTTGGTTATATTTTCCATGAGATCTGAATTTTACGAAGCATGCTTCTCCAAATGTGTGATTCTCCCTGCAAGAAGACTCAAGCAGAGATTAATTATGAGTTATTTGGAGTTTTAACTGTTCCTCTGTAGGAACCGCTAAGAATGTCAAAGTTTTGATCTTGCTTTAGTGTTTGGATTATGTCCTGCTCTGGAACCTTCAGCTTTTGGCTCTGTGCTTGTGGCATTCAGACTGGACCACCTCATGTGCCACACTGCAGGTGTCCAGCTCTATCTAGCCTTTTATTAATAAGCTCACTATGCTGAATGTTTACATCAAGACAGTGATAAAGCACAGGATTCATCAACTTTTCATTCTCCAAAATTTAAAGAACTATACTACTTTGCATACAAGGTTATACCACCTATCAGCAAAATGTATTATTATAACTCAGGTCCCCAGACTCTATAAACATTTAGACCAGATGAGAAGGGGAGCTTAGTTAGTTCCCAGAGCTGAGGATGGTTTTTCGTTATTATTCAACCTTTTCTACAGAGAAAGGTTCCAGCTGAATCCTAGAGTTGGGAAAATCATGCCAAATACTTCAAAATTCTGAATATACTTCAAAGTAACTGATGCTGTCCTATAACAATATTTGACTTAGTCTCTTGGGAAATTCTTTTCCATGAATATATACCTGATTTTATAATAGACATCAATAGGGAAATGGGATTTGCATTTCAGAAATTCACTTCATAGCCAAATTTGCTGGCATGCATCTATTTCATAAAATAAGATGAATTTATTTATGTTTTTATCTATCACCTCCATCTCCGCTTCCATCTCTGGGGTTTCCTTCATGCAGAAACTGACAGGACAAAATTGAGTCAGAGGAGAAAGTGGTTAATTCAACAAATAAGTTAGCACTCAGGTGAGCTCAACATTTATAACCATCTTGCAGAATACTTTAAGAGTATGCCAGTAAAACTACCTAATGAAGAAAGTATTATTCTCACTGTATTATTCTCATTCCATATACAAATTAGAAGGCAAAGCTTTGGTGATATTATTTGATTTCCCTAAAATCACAAAGTTAATATGTATGGCAATAATCTCAAAAAAAAGATTCTTCCCTGCTTTTTCACTCAAAATTCCACTCTTTTCTTCATTAAACTACACTGTCTTACTTGTTCAGCCTGGTTATATAATGACCATTTTTCTTCTTTTTAATCTTCTATCTTCCTTTCTCCTTATTGAATTTTTCTCCCTTTTTTTACCCAGCTGAGCAAAAACAGTTTCATGAATTCCAAATCTTCAAAATCAAGGTACCTTTTCTTTAACTGTCTCTAAATTTTCTAATTAAAAATTAGGTGCTAATGAAGCAGGGGGCGTTTTCATGGTAGAGCAATCTTTAAACCAAGTTGCAAAACTAAGATGGGGGTGGGAGAAAGGGGACTGAGAAGGGATCCTTTTAGACACCCAGGTAGAATCTTTAGGTGGTACTCAGAGCAACACTTACCTCCTCCTGAGAGGCAAAAAAAGGAGACCCGAAGCAGCAGAGTCATTTATATGAGCGTCAGATTATTCACTTTCCTAACTAATCAATAATTGTTATAATTAAAATTGATAGCTGCAAATAACATGACAGAGGGCTGCTGCCAGAATACTGATTGTGTCTTTGGCTAGGAAAGATAGGCAGCCACGTAGAACACTTATTTTCCAATTTGCTTTTAGCTGTGTGCAAATTGCCTTAGCTGTATCCCCCTGATTTAGACCTTGCCTGGAGGTGCACTAGATTAATTGGGAGCCACACATTCATTGCTTACAGAATGGACTCTGTAATTGGTGAAATTTGTTAGTGCCAGTTAAAAAAATAACTATATAGTTTTGCTTTTAGCTGTCCTTTCATTACTCTCTCTGTGAGAGGGAAGGGGAAACAATCAGAACCCATCTAACCATTAAGATATTTTTACATAAGGACCAAAAGGAATGTATCTACAGTCAATAATTTATATAAGCAAACATTAGTGGGGATATGGTATTGATTTTTCTCAAAAGCTGAAAGAGCACTTGAGCATATGTAAGAGTTTTTCCCTTTTTTTGAAGGCTGAACCTTAGATAAGAAAGTCCACTTACTCAGAACAATGAGCAGATTTTTCAAAATGATTCTTCGCTCTTTCTCTCCTAACTTCATTGAGTTAAATAGAATAAGCTCTCTTTCTTACCTATCACCAAATGAAATAAGAAAAATCATGAGGCCACAGGTAGGTGCCCCCCAGTTTGCCCTGTTTCTTCTACTCTCCTTTCTGGGTCCCAGGGTACACAATATGCCACCCAGTCTGCCCAGTAAAAAAAGCAAGCAAAGCTCAATAAACAGAAGAGTCATTTTTAGCAGGTAGGCTTTTTTTTTTTTTTTTTTTTTTTAAGGAGCAAAGCTGGTAGGCCAAAAACAAAATGTAAGCTATAGTACATTTTAGCATAACAAAGAATTGTCTTCTTAGCTTATGACAGATGATTACGAGAATTAGTGGGGTGATCACATTATTCAAGATACAAAAAATGTTGAATCATGATATTGTACACCTAGAACTAATATAATTAATGTAATATTCTATACCAACAATACTTAATTTAAAAGTATTTTAAGGTCACTGGTTTGATTCCCAGCCAGGGCACACATAACCAAGTTGGAAGCCAGGTCTTCAGGCAGCTCTATAGCTAGGGGCAGGTGAAAGGCAATCATACATTGATGTCTCTCTCCCTCTCTGCCTCTCTCCCTTCCCCTCTCTCTAAAAATAATAAATGAAATCTTAAAAATAAATATAAGTATTTTATGCCAACATACTTAAATATGCAGAATGGTCAATTATATTCCTGAGCAACTCCTCATATATTGCCTTGCACACCAAAAGTGTATGGAGGCTATTCCCATATGTATATACTGAGTACGGATGTCAGTTAGCTGCAAGTCTTTGTCACTCAAGTGACAAACTCCTAACTCAAACTCATCAAGTAAACAAGTATACAAACAAGTGAAAGGGTGGGGATCAGGTGCTTATTGGTTCAGATAACTGACATGTACAGAAGGAGACTGCTTCCGTGACACCACTGGATTCAGGGGTTCAAGATGGTATTATGACTGTTTCCCTCAATCTCTTGGCCCAACTTCATTTTCCATTAGCTTCACATTCAGGAAAACCCTCAGCACACGGACCCCTGTCAAACCCAGGTTTATCTGTTCAGCAACTCCACTGAAAATCAAGTGCTCCTCTCCTGGTAGTTGCAGCACATTCTTTGAACCAGTCATGGGGACCAGGAGGGCAGGATATGTGACCAACCCTCCTGAGCCCTGTGCTCCACCCAGACTATGAGTGAGGGGACATTGTTCCCACAGGAACATTGAGGTCTAGATGCTCACCAAAGAAAGGGACATGATACCAGGTAGGGACAACAAAGGGCCACAACACTAATGGAACAAAGTTGTAAGAATTTATTAACATTATTAATAAGACTGCTTAAACTTTATGCATTTCTATCTTTGGGATTTAACGAAAACGAAAGATCTTTTTCTCCAGAAAAATGCATATATGATCATGCCATGCAAAATGTTGCCTGCTATGTCAGGGGGGTTGATATTTCCCCAGGGCCCAGCTGGTACTGTGGAAACTAGGAAATGTTTCTGACGTAAAAGACACTTTTAGAAGAATCTGCATCTCGTATTTAAGAGCAACAATCTTAGACTTTCTTTTCCTTACATTCTTGTTTTTCCTTTTTCCCCAAGCAATTTCACCTGTGAGGCAGCATTTTCCCTTAGGCAGCTATTTGTAATCCTTGTTGTGGATGAGTCAACTCTGAAAATCCAAATTGTGCCAAATGACTACTGAGTCCAAATGATAGATTGTTGAGGACCAGCCTTTCAGATGAATGACTAACACACTGGCCACAAGAGTGATGTCTGTCTTGCTTTATTTGGCTCAAGAAAATGAGTGCTCTGGGAGAAGGATGTGCAGTGAGTCTATTTTGGGGGCTCAGTGTGAAGATATGAACTACCAAAAATAAAGTGTCTTTGATCTTCTGATTTCATTTAAGACTATAGGTGACTATTAAGGAGGAAAAAATTACATGTAATAAGGCAACCTTTTTCACAGCTATGGTCAGAAAGATAACTTGTTTAAACATTACAGTGACTGCCCCAAGCAGAATATTTTGAGCAAAATATTTTTTAAAACTTCCCTTGGAAATGTGAATTTGAATACTTAAAATCATTTTTATAATTAAAAAGTGAATGGCATCTCAGGAAAAAAAGATACTCTCTGCAAAAAAAAAAAAACAAATAAACAAATAAAAACAAAAGGTACTCACTCTCCAGGACAATCTTCCCAGAAAGAGGTCTGGTCCTGTGTTTACAAGATGGGATCTTAGATTCTGCTAAGACTCAAAACCAAAGACACAGAGAGAAAGAGGGATGGAGAAGGGAGCATAACTTCAGGACTCACTTTCAGATTTTAGAAAGAGTTTAAATGAAACTTCTGATAAAATAAGAGGGAAAATCGCCACTAACATAATGTTCAACTTCTATTGAACACCTTGTCCTTAAAGATAGAAGGAATTGTTGTATTTCAAGACCAGTCATTTTTAAAGCAACTTATTAACAAGTCCTGTAGTTTAGAATAAAAAATGAAGGTAATGGGAGGATGGGATAAGGAAACTAAAAGCAGGAAAAAACTGAGTATTAACAAAAGATGAGATTAAAAGTATGAATTTGAAAATATATATTAATTTCATATACATAGATACAGAAGGATCTAGAAAGATATATACCAGTCAATGAAACATGCTTATTTTTCAAGAGTTGGGAGGAGGAATATGGAAACTTTTATTTCCTTTCTTCCTTTTTTCTTCAAAATAATTCTTCAAATAATCATTTAACTATATATGATTTGTGCAATGAAAAACTATATAATAAAAATTAAAATGTCTAAATTATGAGAATAAGGGTTTCAGGAATAAATAAAATGTCAATTTGGTACTGAATTTCTCTTCTTTTTCTGGAAACTGTATTAAGCAACCAGGACTAGGAAGAAAATGTTTAATTATTTAACTTGGATACCAAGAACACTACAAACACTATTATTACTGTTGCCTTCTCAAACAGCTGAGACCAGGCAGGCACAACCTCAAAAGAAGCTGCCCTGGAAGCAATGGGAGAGCAGCCAAGAAGGGCTAAAATGGCCCAAGCTGGCAGCAGATTTCAACAAGCATAAGCCCAAACAAACACATGTAGAATGAAAAGAACCCACGAAGAAGTCAAAGACTAAAGAAGGTGATGTTCAGAGACAGCTGAGATTTGAGAAAGCTAAGATCATGCTAGTAGGTTCAGATAGGAAAAGGAAGCTGTGTGCACAACACAGAGATAACATGTTGAAAGAAAATGTCCCTAAGGCAGCAAAGGAAAGAACCTTGACTTAAAAAGCCTAGAATTTCATCTTGCCCTACTTCCACCGCTAACAAAATACTCTATAAATAAGCAGTCTAGGAAAATCTAACCCAATTAACCCTGCAAAACATAATTAACACAAAGTTGTAAAAAACATATTAAAGCATCAAAATTTAGCAACAGTTTAAAAGAAAATAGTCAGGAAAATATTGCCATAGAGTAGATGAAATTTTTCATTACAAATTTTACTGTGGTATATTTAAAAATAATAAAAACATTTATCTCCATAAAGGAAGACTAAAAAATAAAAATATATAACAATGCAGAGCAGCAGAGACTAAACACCAAAGGGAGGGTAAAATATGTGCTGGAAGAACTTTGGAAAGAAATACAAAAAGAGAAATTAGGTTTTTTGTGTTTTGTTTTGTTTTGTTTTTATGCAAGGAGCAAAGGAGGAAATAAAAACAGCAGAAAAACCAAAATGGAGTAGTAAAGATAGAAATGAAATAAGCTAATAAAATGATATAGAAATAAAGAAAAAAATTTAAAGAATTAGGAAGATAATAATAATTTCAAAAAGGACAAAATTTACCTAATAAAATCAAAGCTTATCCAACACAGACATAATTGGAATCCTCCAGAAGGGAAAATCAGACAGAGTAATTTAAAATAATCAACAATAAACTGTACTAAAAAAGATGAACACTTTTTTCTACGTATTCAAAAGGCATATCATATAACCTGAAAATTAAACCAGAATAAATAATATTAAGACATACACTAATAAAGTTATGGAGATTTTAAGATTTAAAAACATTCTCTGGATTGCTAGGAAAAAAATCAAGTCATTTACAAATTTTTAAGTCTGGAAAATATTTTTATATAACATATTTTTTTAAATAATAAAATAAAAATTGCAGTCCTGGCTGGTGGCACAGTGGATAGGTGCTGGCCTGTGAACACAAAGGTCACTGGTTCAATTCCCCAGCCAGGGCACATTACCAGGTTGCAAGCCAGGTCTCCAGCCAGGTCTGTAGCTGGAGGCAGGTGAAAGGCAACCATACATTGATGTTTCTCTCCCTCTGCCTCACTTCCTTCCCTTCTCTTTAAAAATAATAAATAAAATATTTTAAAAATTAATTAATTAATTAATTAATTAAAAATTGAAGGGAGGAGGTAAGAGCTAGAAATTGGGTGAAGAAAAGGAAAGTAATTTAATACTGACAAAACCAGCAGTGGAATTGAAAACATTACTACAAAGGTAACAATAAAAAAGATAATACTAAAGTTGAAGGAGGAAGCATTTAGGGAGAAAGAACAGAACAGAAGCTTATTTTATCACTAATGATAGTAATTGGGGTTATTACATAATTGGTAGGCCTTAGTGTGCATATGGAAGTCTTAGTATGAAGTAGCCTTTGTATGAGTAAGTTATAACTTTATATAATACAAGAGTTATATAAAATATTTATACAAAAATAAAATGTTTGAACAAAAATACAAACCTTCCCAATTATCACAATTAAAATGTTAAGATAAGCAAAAAGAAAAGGTAACAAAACAACATGATAGAACAAAAACAAATATACTCGTATTCATAGTCATAAATAAAAATGAGCTAAGCTTAATTATTAAAAGAAATAGATTATCAGATTGGATTTCATGCAGAAACTAATATCTATTCTCCATAAAAAGTACATCTAACGTAGGTAATTTAGAAAGCTTGAAATGTAATGATTGGTAAAGACATTACAGGCAAATGCAAAATTTTTTAAATGCAGGCTTGCCTTTACTGACAAAGAAATATACATATATGGCGATATGAAATAAAAATATATAACTGTTTTACTTTTGGAGCCATCATAAGCATGTGTACCACTTTTGGTCCCATTAGTACTCTGTCCCTAGATGTTAAGCAGGAAAAAAAACAGAAAAGGAAGCCTTTCTGTTACCCTGGGCATTAACTAACTTTAACTCCTCTCCTCACTAAATTCATTTCTTGCTGAACATCTAAGCCATGGTATGTCATGGGTCTCCAAAGGTCTATACTATCTTTTCAACATGGCATCCAGAATGCCAACAAGTCTGCCTTCCTCCTGTCCACCCCAGTTGGGTTTCTTAAAATGATAAAATTCTCTATTATTTCAAAATGAGGTCAAACCTCCATTAAAAGAACTTTGTATAGACGTCTTCACAATCAGTATATTCTACTTTTAGCTCTAAGATGTTAAGGACAGTAGGAGGGTACTTAACCTATTATTAATGAAGACTTATTTGTTATTCCATGTGAGCACTTTCCTGATTAAGCTTGTACAAGCAAGTGTGCACATGATGTTTTGTTAAAATGAAATACTATCCACAAATAGCCAAGGACAAACTTTGTATAATAAAATTCAAAGCAATGACCATCACTGTGAAAGATTTGATAGCAAGCTGACAAATCTCCTTCCTGAATCTAATATATGCATTTTTAACATTAATTAAACAGACGTGAATTAAGTGGAGGTAGTGAAAAGAGAGCAAGAGAAATAGAGATAAGATAGACAC
The DNA here is from genome assembly GCA_004026585.1 of Noctilio leporinus. Classification (NCBI taxonomy): domain Eukaryota; kingdom Metazoa; phylum Chordata; class Mammalia; order Chiroptera; family Noctilionidae; genus Noctilio; species Noctilio leporinus. The sequence goes on from PVIW01005188.1 coordinate 26,767, forward strand.
AGAGACAGATATCATGCCACATATTCTTGGTAAGAGAAATGACAGTTTATTTTGAAAGTGGTTAATGGCCATCATTTTTTAAAAAATCAAACATATTATAATTATATTAATTTTATTTTTAACTTTAAAAATAAAGTCTTCCCTAGCTGGTAACACAGTGGATAAGGCACCGGCCTGCGAACCCAAAGGTTGCTGGTTCGATTCCCAGCCAGGGCACATAACCATGTTGCAAGCCAGGTGGTATCAAGCCAGGTCTCCAGCCAGGTCTGTAGCTGGAGGCAGGTGAAAGGCAACCATACATTGGTGTTTCTTTCCCTCTCTGCCTCTCTCCCTTCCTCTCTCTCTGGAAATAATAAAAAATAAAATCTTAATTTAAAAAAAAAGTAGTTCTAGCCTTTAAAAAAAATAATAACAATAAAATAAAATCTTTCCTCTTGTAGGCCACTTCTCCTCACTTCCCATTCATCATAGATAACCACAGTTAGTTAACATGCAACACACCTAGACAAGCACATTTGATTGACAAATATAAGATTGCACTTTTTTGCTGTATACATAATATCTAGCTACTTCATTTATTAAGGATATGAGGTGGCCACCACAGCTTGTGAACCCATAAAGACTAATTCCATCTTTTCAAAGCAGTTTGTCGTGGCCCTATCATGACTAGACCACATTGATGGATGTTTTAGCTTTCGGTTGTTCAAGATGATGCATGAACATTTTTATACAGTATCCTTGTACAGCTCAGACAGATTCGCTATAGGCTACATTCCTAAAAAGGAAATTACTTTGTGCATTTATATTTTGGGCAAGCAGTGCCAAATTTGCCTTTAACGTAGATCTAGCAGTGTAGTATCTTAACCCAAACTGTCATCAACATCTAACCTTTGTCACACTAATAGATAAAAAGAATCCATTGTCCTTTTAATTCACTATATGACCATCTTTTCATATTTCCAAGTCATTGTGGTTTTATTCCATTTAATTAGTTCTTTATATTCTTTATTTTTTCTACGAGGGTGCAGTCTCAATGCTTTTTAAAAATACTTTAAGTATAAAAATTGACCCATTGCCTGAGGTATATTTTGCAATTATTTACCCTAGTTTCTTGTTATTTGACTTTATTTATGATGTTACTCTTCAAAGGCAACTTTAAAATGCTTAATGTAATCAAATTATCTTTTCCTTATGGTTTCTGAATTTGACGCTATATATCAGTCCCATTCCAAGAACATAAATAAATTATCAATGTTTTCTTGTAGTATTATGGCACTTTCACTAAATGTTTGATTCTTCTAGAAGTGATTTTGTTTTTAAAGATTTGTGTTGGATTCCAGGTTATTTTTTTTTCCATGTGTCTAACCAATGTGTCAAAGTATATTTAAGGCAATAAACTACATTTGCTGGTTAAGCAATGTTTCATTACAAATAAAGATGAAATTACTTTTATGTTTTAATGTATGAATTTTCCTTTTCAGAAATATTAATAGTAAACTAATTTCATTTGTTTTATGTTTAAGAATATATTCTTCAGTTTAAAAATAAACAAACAGACTTGCAGCCAAGACGCAGACGTAAGTAGACACGCTTTGCCTCCTTGCACAACCCTAAGAAGGATTACATCTACCTCAAAACAAAAAACAACCATAACTACAAGAAAATCAAATTGCATGGACATTCAACAAAGATATAAAGTCGTAATTAATACTCACACAGACGAGCAAGAGGGGCGGAGCCAGGGAGCAAAGGCAGAGACACAGAGCTGTGGTGGCAGCTGCCGTGGGTGGCAGTAGCAGTGGTAGTGTCAAGGCAGTGGCTGTGGCTGGCCAGGAGAACAAGTAGTCACACATTATAAAAGCTGGGAGGGACACCTGGGGAACGATCCCAGTCCCAGGCCAGACCATGCAGCTCATGGTTCCAGCGCCAGGAAAGTAATGCCTCATTGCTTCCAGCTGGGGGTTAAGGCAGCCAAAGAAACTGCTGGTCTCTCAGGAGTCTGTTTGGAGGCCCCCACAGTCCTACAACGTCTGTCAACCCACCCGCTCTAGGAACCATTACCAAGCAACAGCTAGAGGATTGCCATTCACATACAGGAAATGGGTGAAGTGACTAAATAAGAGGTGAATGGGGAGCAAGAGGCACTGTCTCCTCTCTGACCCCTCCCCCCAACATACAGCACCACAGGCGGTGAAACAGGTTGCCTGCAATGACGAATTCCTAAGGCTCCGAATTCCTAAGGCTCCGCCTCTTAACAACCTAACAGGTGCAATAGCTCTACCGGAAGACACAGAGGCCAATACTGGTAAGCTGCTATGTTGAGGAGACAGAGGAGTATGGCCCAAAAGAGGGAGCAGATCAAGGCTCCAGAGTGAGAACTAAGCAAGGGACAGATAGCCAACCTAACAGATGCAGAGTTCAAAACACTGGTAATAACAATACTTACAGAAATTATTGAGTACAGCAAACGCACATAAGAAGAAGTGGCCCTGGCTGGTGGCTCAGTGGCTAGCCACTGTGAACCCAAAGGTTGCTGGTTCAATTCCCAGCCAGGGCATATAACCAGGTTGCAAGCCAGGTCTCCAGCCAGGTCTGTAGCTGGAGGCAGGTGAAAGGCAACAATACATGAATGTTTCTCTCCCTCTGTCTCTCTCCCTTCCTCTCTCTCTGGAAATAATAAATAAAATTTAAAAAAAAAAAAAAAAAAAAAGGAGTGAAGTCTACACTAAGTGAAATGAAGGAAAATCCACAGAAAACAAATGGTGAAGGGGAAGGAAGCTGGGGTTCAGATCAATTATCTGGAATATAAAGGGGAAATAAACAGTCAACCAGTACAGAATAACCAAACAATAATTTTTTAAAATAACAAAAAACAAGAGAGGTTTAGGAACCTTTGGGACAATTTTAAATGTAACAACATCTGAATCTGAATCTGAATCATAGGGGAGCCAGAAGTGGAGGAAGAGCAAGAAATGGAAAACTTGTGTAAGAAAATAATGAAGGAAAACTTCCCAAATGTGGAAAAGGAAATGGACATATAAGTCCAGGAAGCACAGAGTCCCAAACAAGCTAAACCCAAAGAAGAGCACACCAAGATACATCATAATTAAAATGCTAAAGGTTAGAGATAAAGAGAGAATCTTCAAAGCTGCAAGAGAAAAGAAGTTACTTACCTACAAAGGAGCTCCCATAAATCTGTTAGCTGATTTCTCAACAGAAACTTTGAAGGCAAGAAGGAACTGGCAAGTATTCAAGGGATATACTAAGTAGAGGGTGGCAAAAGGGAACAAAATTAGGACAACTGTAATAGCATAATCAATAAAATATACTTTAAAATAAACAGACAATTGTGAGTTCTGTGTTACAGGAACATGAGAATGGAATAACCCCCAAATTCATTTTAACAAGAGAGACTCCTCAAAAAGTGAAACCAATTATATTCCACAAGATCATTTTTAAATGATTTTTTTCAGTAGAGCTTAAATGAGCTTCTTGGGGTTATGTACAATTGAACTTGCAATACCCTTTTGCTTTATCAACAAACAAAACAACATCTTTATCTAAGTAGCAAATATGTTAGTATTCTACCCCAGCTAACCCAAATTACAGAAATGGGGTAAACGAAGTATGTAATACTCTATCACTCAAAATCCATTCTAATGGGTAAAAGGAAATAAAGAATGACTGAAATAGGGTATTTTGGGGAGGCAAGTCAAGCGGATCACAAAGACTGAATGATTAGTTAAAAGCAGGGGTGCCTCTCCATCTTAAAGATACTACTTTATTTCCCACCTTGCAAATTTCTCCTATTAACACCTTAACACCCTTCCAGGGTGGGCTATTTCCACTCTCTATGTTGACTCCAGGGCACTGCTTAGCATCTCTTCTAATCCTGGGGTGGCTGCCTCATTCTGCTCGTTCTTGTCCCTTGGTCACCACGAGATCAAAATAGCTAGTAGGCAACAGGTGAAATTAATATCTATTATTCCCCTCAATAACCCGTGTACTATATTCTCAGCACCTTTCAAACTACATCCCTCTACAAAGAATCTGTTGGCACTTGTTTAAGAATTTTTATTACTTCATGCCTTTCCTGCAATCTCCCATACATGTGATAAGAGTTTTAGGCTCATCTAAACTTCTTGATCCCCTCCACAGTAAAAATAAATTCCTAACAGCAGCTTATAAAACCCTGATAATATACCACCTCTTTATCCCAAAACACATATCCCTCTCTTGGACTTCATGCAATGTGCAGTTGACACATTGAGAATATTCTGTTCTAGCACAGAAGGCAAGAAAACAAACAAGATTGGCACAAATCATCAGATGTGTTCAGCACAAATAACTAAATTATTTACCTAAGCGATATGGTAGACAGATAAAGTGAACAGAGCATACATGTGTGAACCTAGATAGAAAGGAATGGAAGAACCAACTAAATACTAAATATTCATGCTCACTAAATATACATGAGACACATGAAGCACTGAGTATTCATTCTCTACTAAATATACATTAGGACATGAACCACTCAATATCCAGAGGGTCTTACTTTAGCCACCCACTAGAAACACATGCAAATTCCCAAATGCCATCTGTCCTGGACGTGCAAGCCCCAAGCTGCTCACCAGGCTAACACCACAGCTCTCAGCCAAGCTCTCCGAGTGAGCATGAGCTGGCCCTCAAAGCGTCACCATCAGTAGGGAAAGCTGAGGCACCCCAGAGACAAGAAAAGTGAACATGCGTAACAGAGTTCAAGTGATGTGGCCCTTCCATTTGCTTGTACCCCAGCCTAAGTGTGTGAATCCACTCCATTTCTTCCCACTGTCTTCTAACTCTATGCTTTAGTTTAATTGCTTCAATAAACTCTGAGATTTGTACACCCTGAAATCTGTAAGCTTTCTGTCCTGACTATGGGCTAGCTTGCCTGGCTGTGAACTTGTTGGCTACCACCGCCAGGCTGTGTCCACACACTTCTCATCTATCATTCTGCTCCTCACTTGTGCTCCAGGCATACTGTCCCCTCTACCCTCCCTTAAATACTCAAGTGCATGAATCTCAGGACCTTTGCACTGCTCCTCCCTTTGCCTGAAACATTATTCCTCCAGACAGCTGCATGATTTGCTCTTTCATTTCATTTGGGTATCTCTTCCCTGAACCTCCTATATAAAATTACATAATTTTCCAACAACAATTCTCCAATACCCATTGGTTGTCCTACCATTCAATTCATTTCTTATACTACCTGGAGTTAGCACAGACTTACAGGTCAAGGGTTCAACCCCACAAAAATGCCCTAAATTCATATGCCAGCCACATATGGGGTCCTCAGGCTACCTGCACTTCTTTCAGATAACTACAAACCTAGAGGTTTCCCACAATTCCCCTCAGATTTGATCATTTGCTAGAATGATTCATACAAATTAGGAAAGTATTATGATTATATTTTTATCCTCAGGATGCAACTCAGGAACAACCACATGGAAGAGATGAACAAGGATGCAAGGGTGGGTGGGGGACCTGGTCCAGGGCACCCACGCCCTTTCTAGGCATGTCCTCTTCCCAGCATGTGGATGTGTCTACCACCCCCAAAGCTCCCTGGCACTTGCTTTTGAAGAGTTATAAAATTTCATTTCACAGTCATGATTTGTTAAATCATGGACTGCTGGCAATTGAACTCCATCTCCAAGACCACCTTACCTGTCAAAGTTCCAACCCTCTAACCATGTGGCTGGTTTCTATGGAGAGTGGCCTAACCCTGAAGTTATCTAGGAGCCTGCCAAGAGTCACTTTGTTAGCATAATTCAGGTTTGGGCAAAAGAGACTCATTAGGAATTATCAGAGACACTTCTATTACTTAGACAATTTCAAGGTTTTAGGGGCTCTGTGGCAGGAGCTTAGACAAAGACCAAATTATATATATCTAATAAATATTTATAGTATTCATTTTATTCTCCCTAGCTATTCCATATCATCTTTGTTGTACTTTAACTTGTCTCTAGAACTTATGTTATACATTTGTCAGTGTACCTGTTTATGGTCATCCCCTCCTAGTAGAAGATAAACTCCATGAGGTTTTGATCTCTTTTCTTTACTGTTCTATCCCCAGCATCCAGAACAGTTTTTTATTCTGAAACAGGCACTCAGTGTTTGTCAAATGTGTGAGTGAATGTCACATCAGGACATGGTAGAGACGCCATTGACTCACCTCCTATCTTTGAGAATTTGCCTCTAGGGGTCACAGTCTTGGGTTCTAGCTATCTGGTTCTACCCCAGCTCTTCCAAGTGTGGCCAGGCACATTTGATTATAGAGACAGAAATTCGTGGCTTCTAGCATATTTGGAATGGGAATCAAAATGATGGTGGAAATGGGAACAGAGTGACCTCCATAGCAATCCCAAGCCACCTTTAATAAAAAGAAGGGAAACCAAGAAGGTGAAAAAACTGTCAACAGAAGCAGGAGAATGGGGCAGCTGTACCCCAGGGTACAGGGATAAGAGATTATGTGACATTCAAGAGAGGTTTAGGGGTTTTCCAGATACCATCACCATCATCTGCCAACACCCTTCCTATCCTTACATATTATGAGACTGACTCATAAGCTTTCAATAATCCTCTTTGTAACTAAGTTGATTTGAATACACTTCTGTTTGTGGACACAAAGCTTAGATGGCGGGGGTGGGGGTGTAGAGCTGCCCCAACCCCCCCCAAGCCAAGCCCAGGAAGTAAGATAGCAATCTCTTCCCATCCCCCAGCCCCAAATTCATTCTAGGCAGCTGGCTCACTGGACCCAAGTTGGCCCACTTGGATCCCCTCTCCTGGGGGTTTGGAATTAGAAATGCCAGATAGTACTGCTAGTCAAGGCCATCCATGCACTTCTAGAGTCAGAAAGAACCAGTGGGCAGAGAAGAGAAAGAATGAGGCAGAAGAGGAGAGCAGAGAGAGGAGGCTGTGATGAGAGGGGGGAGGGGAGAGAGACAGAGAGAGAGAGAGAGAGAGAGAGAGAGAGAGAGAGAGAGAGAGAGAGAGAGGCCCTGAAGACCTCACAGGTTCCAATGCTAGTCTTCTTGAAGTTTGTACACACTTCCCACCCTGACATCCGTAAATTCTCCCTGCCCTGTTTTGCTGAGGTTAGATTGAACCGGTTCCTGTTATTTACAATTTTGAACTCCTTGCCTAAGGCACCGTGGTATTTGCAAGCAGGAAGCACACAGCTGAGCTTGCTAAGCATCCAGAGGAAACCTCAGAGGCCAGTGGAGTCACTCACACGAAGTGGGACAAAGTTAGAGGTACTTGACCTTCCGGGAAGATTCCACATTTGTATTTAGCACCGATTCTTCAGTTTTCAGCACTGGATGTGAAAAGGAAGTCTCTTTATTTGCCCCTGGGGATGCTGCTTAGCTTAGTCGCCTACGTGCCCTCAGCATACTTCACCCACCAGAGTCAGTCACAGGAACACATCTGGGCCCCTGTCACACTGTCACATGGGGTTTCCAGAAGCTTCAGTGCTCAGTGTGAGGACTCTCAAGATAGAAACCACTTACAGGCTGGCCACAGAGAGACCCTGGGGCTTCTTCTCTCTGCTATGTGGCATTTTTTTTGTCTCTGACTCTGCTGCTCAGTAAGACGCCTGACAGAATCCAAGCAAGGGGCTGAAATGAGTCACCAATGCTTTCCATCTCGGGGCACATCTGCCGCTCCCCTGTGGCGGAGCTCACAACTCTGCGGACACAGGGCCTCCCAGAGCTGCCGCTGGGGCCTCTCCATGACTCGTCCCTCTCCAGCCCCTGCTTGGAGGCTGCCCTGATGGGAGACAGTCTGGTGACCAACTCGCTGTCATAAAATCCATCTTTTATGGTCTATCTCTGCGTATCTTGACATGGAGGGAAACAGTGGGGGTTTAAAGACAGTGGACCTGGGGATTTAGGAGGCCAGCACATCGGGCCTGGAGAGTTATGGGCTGTGGTCACCTGCACATCAGCTCTTACCCATCCAAGCAGGTCTGTGCGGTTCTGCTTTGCTCAGCTCTGTAGAGACCGTGGCTGAGCGCAGAGGGGAGGGCCGGCCCATGCTATCTTGAAGCACTGGGTGGGTGGTCCTAGGAAACACCTGGCCCACAATAGGCATTCAGGAAATGTTCCCTGAATGAGTACAGAACTCCTTCTTTGGGAGGAATTTAATCCCACCAGTAGTGTTTCTCACTAGACCGGGTAGGTGGGGCACTAGCTCACTCCTCTCCAAGTTGGGGACCACAGCACAGGGCCACCAAGTTTTCCATTCTCCCCTGGAAGCAGGTCTGGAACTCAGGAAAGGTTGGTGGAGAAGCAGAACATGGGGCCATTCCTTCACCTTCTGCTCTGCTCTGCTCTGAGAGAGGAGGGCAAAGCAAAGAGGATTATATGCCCCGGCTTCTCCAGAGTCTGGGAGTCACCCCTCTCTCTCCCCAACCCAGCAACAGCAAAACTGCTTGCTCAAGACTCTTCCCCACCTTAAAGCTTTCTTTTCTTTTTAAAGATTTTGTTTATTTTTAGAGAGGGAAAAAGAGGGAGAAAGAGAGGGATAGAAACATCAATGTGAAAAAGAAGCACAAATTGGCTGCCTCTTGCATGCCCCCAACTGGGGACCTGGCCCACCAGGGCAACCCAGGCATGTGCCGTGACTGGGAATCAAACCACTTAACCCCTCTGTTCACAGGCTGGTGTCAACTTAAAGCTTTCTGTAACTCTACATCAATGACCCTGGGTTAAGGCCCGGTTTCTCTTTCTCCTCAAGGGAGAATGCCTCACCACCCTAATTCTGCCAATCACCAGATTCTCCAGAAGAGAATCAGTTACTATTGAGAGGCTCTCTGAGTTCTAAGAACTGCCTTCCTCCCACACCACAGCCTATATGCGGACTTACACCTTGGGAGAAGCTGAGAGCACGCCAGAAAACCTGTCGCATTGGCCTCAAAGTTTATTCTCAGACAACAAAACAGCATCTGCCCCTTCTCTCTCCCTCACAGAATCCTATTTCTAGCCCCATCCACCCCTCCGAGGTATGGTCCAGGGTCAGTCTCACCCCCAATTAGCCTGTGGCAGTCATGGCCATCTCATCAGCTTGTCCTTGATGGTTCAGGAGGGACCTGCTTCTGACCTAAAATACATGACGGGGTGTCTGCCAGAGGTGTCCAAAAAAGGTTTCTTCCCTCCTGAGAGAGACACACAAAGACTCAGCCCTGTCCCTGGACATTGGTGTCTCTGGATGGGTCACAGAAATTACAGTTTAAATGTTTACATTTTGCAAGTAAATATGTTTCATATAGCACCCCCCCCCACACACACACCCCACCACCACACACACACACTCTTCAGTGCACACAAAACGAACTAGTGAAGGATCTGGCTATAAAAAATTAGTTTAAAGTTGTGGCTTGAATTCTTCCTCTGGCATTATAAGTTATGACATCATTCAGAGATAATTAAGAGTCCAAATTTAAGGCTCTTTATTAGAACCTATGAACAATACTTGGTTGGACTCCATGCTCATCTCTTCCAGAAACACAAAAGCATCAAATTTCCATTTGTCTCTGACACCCAAGTGCCAGCTCCCACCAAGCCCAACTCCCGTGTCTTGAGAATCTAGTTGTCAGATGTATGTGGTAGAGCTAACAAGGATTACTATGATAACCCCCTAAAAGGAAATCTAGCAACTTCTGCCAGCAATGCGCTGAGGACCCTCCAGGCTCTCAGTATCCTGGGTCTGAGTTGATGCCCAGCTCCAAGGGAGGCTATACAGGGGTTTTGTCTCATAAAAACTAGAAGACATAAACTTATTTCCCTCATTTGCCCCTCTACAGTAACAACTACCTAAGCTAAGGAAAGCTAGCTAAGTCTTCCTCATTGTCCAGGGAGTTTACAATCCCTTTCAAAAGCAGGATAGCACAGGGGTTATGAAGCCTACCCCCGTCACTTACAGAACCCTGTGAGCTCAGGAACACAGAGGGCAGTTTCCTAACTACTTTACCTCTGTGCTTCAGCTTTCTCAACTCTAAAATGGGAATAGTAATTCAATTGTTATGAGAATTAAATGAGTTGTATATGCGAAGTGTTTAGAAACAGTGAATAGTATATAATGAATGCTATATAAATGCTAGCTGCTGGCCCTGGCTGGTGGCTCAGTGGTTTGGCACCAGTCTGCGAACCCAAAGGTCGCTGGTTCAATTCCCAGTTGGGGAACATAACCAGATTGCAAACCAGGTGTCCAGCCAGGTCTGTACCTGGAGGCAGGTGAAAGGCAACCATGCATTGATGTTTCGCTCCCTTTCTTCCTCTCTCCCTGCCCTTCTCTCTAAAATTAATGAATAAAATCGTTTTAAAAATAAAATTAAAAAGCCAGCTGCTATTATTGTGATTACCACTGCCTAGGCAGAAAGGAAATTGAGTGGGTTGGTGTGGTAGGCAGAATAGTAGCCCCCCCAAAATGTCCTCTCCCTAATTCCTAGAGCCTGTGGATGTGTTAGGCACCTGGCAAAGGGAAATTGAGTTTGCCAATGGAATTAAGACTGCTCATCAGCTGACCCTGAAATGAGATTAGTCTGTATTATATGGGTGGGCCCAGTTCTATCAGGGACCCCCATAAAAAAGAGGCAGAGATGTAAAAGAGGCTGTAATGAAAGAAGTGGGGAAAAAAAGAAAGAAAACACCTCCATAAATCAAAAGAAAGATGAGCAAGTAATGACTGGTTCCACAATTTTCCTGATTAGAGGAATAACAGTGTTTGTGCAATGCTGAAGGTAAATAAAATAATTTCTAAATTGTCTAATCATGGGAAGAATGGTGCCATGTTAAGTCTCCTGGCTTGAAAATCAGGGGATTCTGATACCATTGAAAGATAAATAGAAGGTTATGATTTTGTTCAAGAACTGTTTCTTTCAAGGATGACAAACAGGCTTCATTTTGCATGTCAACTTTGATCTATTTTTAGTGGCCAACTAGGTGCACACACCTTTGAAATGCCTCTTTTCAGAACTAGCAACCTTCAAGACAGCACATAATCATTAACTGTCTTGTAAACAAATCCCCACTTTGCATTCTCCCACCTCCATGTCATCTTTCTCACGTTCCCTTCCAAATTTCAAATGCATAAAACGTACTCTCCAGAGCATGAGATCTGGCTGCCCAATACATGTCATCAGTTTGGCTCAAATAAACTAAACATGTTCTCTACAGGTTTGGATGTCCCTTAAGTTGACACAGGTAAGTTGTTCCACCTATACCTACCTACCTGCCATCCCAAATAGAGCAGGGTGACATCAGGCAGGCCAGGGTCTGCCTGGTCTGATCAGACCATTAACCTGGACTCTGAGCCTCTGAGCAGTCTGAGGTCAATAACCTCATGAGCTCTGTCAGTGCCCTGTACTCAGGACAGCCCTGGAGATCTATGTGCTGTGTCTCTCCAAGTCTGGCATGTGTCTTACCATTTTATTTTCAAATGTCTAATTGAAACAGAGTGCATCTGAGAAGCTCCCAAGTTTATTCCTGTACACGTATCTAGTGGTACCCCCTGCAAGAAGAAAATCTGAGTTCAATCCCATCAGTTCACTTACGAATGACCTTTGTTAAGGTCTTCCAACTTGAAAACTTTCATTCCAGAAAAAAAAAGAAAATGTATTTTAGAGAGCTAGTGTGAGGCTTTTCAACAAAATATATAAAGCATGTTTTACTAATTGACATACTGTAAGCTGAACTCACCCCTCTAACGTGGTTTCTAGATTGATTTCAGTTTCAATCTACAAAAACCACTAATTATTGTGTTAAAATCTGGACTATCCAATTTTCCTTAAAAAACTTGACTAGATCTCATCCAACTTTATCTATGTTGGTCAAATAAGCATGTGATTACTAGGAGCCATTGGTGTGGCCTTTATACCTTCTAAAGCAACAAAGAACATGAGAAATCAGCCATTCTTCTGTGGGCCAGGCACCAGCCAGGAGATGTGAATTTCATGACCAGTTGGTGGTCACAACTTGGAGTTGGGGGACAGGGGCGGGGTATGGTCAGAAGTTGCTAGGGCATCCACAATGCATAGGATAGCACCCCACCTCCGCCCCAACAAAGAATTTTCTGGGCAGTATATCAATAGTGCAGAGGATGGAAACCTACTTCAGAGAGTGTTTTTGTTAAAAAAAGATGTTCATGACAAAAGCACTGCTCATAGCAGGCCACACTGTTTTCCCTCCAGAAGTTAACTGAAAGCAAACAACATTTATGACGCAGGCTTCTGCAAGAAGCTGGGAATGGGTGGCTGTGGTTAGTGACAAAAATAATAAATGGCTTTGCCTGTCTTCTCTTTTTTTCAGTGTCGGGGCGAATGAAATGACCAGTAATGATCCTTTAAACTGCTGTTTTATCCTGTATCAATCAGAGCTATTCATTCTGGTGACTCCCAGACTCTTGGGCTGAAACCACGCTAAATCAGGGTCATAGCCCGTGTGAATGTATAAGGCCAGCATTTTGACTCTGCAACTGTTAATGGCCTGGGCTGAACATCAGTGGCAAGTTTCCATGAAGAAGCCATCCAAGATCCTAATCTAGGAACAAATGGTTCTATATGGCACCTATTACCTTGTTTTAATACTCTGTATTTGATGGGACTACATATAGAAACAACTCTTCAGTCTCATGTCTCCACAAAGTTAATTTGCACTGAGTCATCACTGTGACTCTATGCATATGTTCAGGACACGCTGATAGGAGCTGGCCTGGAATGAGTAATGTTTAGTAAAATCAATAAACCCTATTATTAGTCGCTAAGGGGACTGATTTTATGTCTATAAAAGTAAAACAATTAGAACTGTATTAATGACAGATTCATCATAGTAATATAATGGAGCCAAGCATGCTTGTCTTTTGGGAATCTTTAATTTACCATTCATTACTCTGCACTCGGTTAGAGAAATGGCACACATAACATAAACAAGCTCTGGCCTTTGGCAATTCATGTTGTCATCAGCAAAAACACTGTAACTGTAAAGGGAAAAAACAAAACTTCATTTAGTGATTAATGTAAACCAGTCCTGAATAATGTTCCAGTAAAGCCTAGGGGATGCGAGTGTTTCAAATTGCATTGTCCTTTTGGTCGCATATCTCTACATTTATCGGCACTCTTGCTTATTTCAGTAGCAGGGTTAAGCATGGGCTAATGCCCGTGTTTATACCCTAGCTATGGAGGCATGCACTAGAAGTGATTATAAGCCTGGTATGCGATAGGCATACAACCAGTCATTTCACAGCTGAAAGGCAAGGTTGTCTTCCATTTGATTTTTCAAAATACTTATTACTAAAAAAGCAGGAGGGGCATCAGGAATCCACAGTGTTGCCTAGCCACCAACAGGAACACGGTAATTCAGCTGGTGGAGATGAAAATTGAGCTCGGTTCTGCTCCTGTGTTTCCATAATTGAATTGTTTGGTCAGCACGTAGGCAACTGGCAGGCGCACTTAGAACCATATTCTGAACAGAGGAAAAAACACACTTGTTTAACTGGTATTAAGATCAATTAAATCAAGTCTTCAAGGACACATCTGGATATGATGTAAGAACAGAAAAAATTTGATAACAAAAAAATGATGAAAGTATGTGAAATACCCTTATGTGTAACAATAAACCCCATAGACAACATTTTTATAAATGACAACATGGATGAAATTCAAAAGAAAAACATACTGAAAATTGGGAGACAGTTCCTCCCACTGAAATTTACTAAGACCATGGACCAGATCCATAAAGCGTGCAGTAAAAGCAACACTTCATGGTGGTTTTCCACACCGGGGGAAGCATTTCTTTTTGATGGAAAAAATCTAGTCATCTGTGAAGCCCAGTCCTCTCAGTAGGGGAACTAAGCAAATTAGACCAAGATAAATTTTGTCAACTTAAAGAACTTTTTAGAAAACCAAGAGGTAAAACTGTCATTAGCAATTATAGTGAAATCCTAAAAACTTACAGCTGGAATGAAGCGCTGGAATCAGCCAGTTCAAACACAGGAAGCAGACTGCTTCTTGCTTTCCACCTCACCGCAATGCTAGCCCCTAGATGTGCGCACGGACTCCTTTATCTTCTTTAGTGAGGCTGCCCAGGTCACTCTATTCAGTGACAGACAAACTCCCAACACGTTACCTAACCCCTCTCCCATGCCTTATTATTCTCCATAGCATTTACCAACCATCTAATGGGTAGTTAAGTCCTCACTTATCTTGACAATAGGACCTGTGATTTTAAGCAAAAGAATGGATAAGAAAAGCAATTTCACCATAGGCTAATTGATACAAGAGTTTATCTAATCAATGTTATATCAAAAAGGAGTTGAACAAAACGTTATTCAAGGAGCTGCTGTACTCTGCATATTACTTGTATATTTTATGTCTACTTCACCTATTATAAAATGAAAACTATGAGGACAGAAATTTTTGTCTGCTTTGCTCACTGGTGTGCCCCAGCACCTTACAAGGCATGAGATAAAGTAGGTGTGCAAAGGGTATTTATTAGAAGGAAAGGAGGGAGGGAGAAAGTATGTGCGGAATCAGTTAATTCTGTACATTTTGCATAAAATATTCTAGTAAAACAGTTTCATGACATGTCAAGTAACGGGCTAGCTGACGTTTTACACATTTTATCTACTGTCCATACGTCACAAGATTTATGCCCTTGGAATATCATTCCATCCCAACGAAACCTATGTCTACCTATTTCAAGGTAATGTTATACTCCATGTTTGGAGTAAATGTTCAGCAAATATGCATCTATCTGCTGAATTAAATATACTATTTTGCTGTCATACCTGTGTACCATATAAGTTAGGATCTATATACAATATTTTATATATTGAACATTCGTAATACTAGAAAACCTTTCTTTGAAGATTAGAATCACTATCAGCCAGCTGGCAATAATATGAGACAGACAAGAGGCCATTATAAAAAAAAAAAACTTTTTAATTCTGATTGCCAAATTATTTAAGGCAGGTATAAAAAAGGAAAGCATTCAATATACATTTTACATAAAATAAACTAGATTACAGCATAAAACAAGTAACCAGGCAATGGCATTAAAGTCTCTCTCTTCTAAAACTGGGTAATTGTAAACATTTAAAAAAAAAAAAAAAAAAAGGACTGCAGGACTATTCAAGTAATAGAACAATCACAGATGTCTCTGGTATGCAGGCTATTGGGTTATTTGCCATTCAAGATTATCAAAAAAAAGACACCTCATTATTCACAGATGCTCACTATTTCCCCATTTTAATCTTTACATTATGTACAGTTTTTTTTTTTGTTTGTTTTATTTTTTTGTGGTACTGGCAACCCCATGCCTTCCAAAAGTATTTTTCCACAATACACAAGTACAAACAGTGACTACAGAAACATTTTTACACTGATGCGTCTTTAACAGGAGCCACCAAATAGACATCTAAATTGTACCAAGTGTCACCATCACAGTTAGCCTTTCTGAAGGGCTCATGGGAAATATATGAAGGATATGCAAGGTTCAGGCACACTGATACATAACATTATTTATTTACAATTGAAAAGGAAAAGAAAGTAAGCAGCCTTTCGCGGCTAACACTTTTCAACATGACAAACGCATTTTTTATTTCCTTTACTGAGTGGTTTGCAACTTGGCAGCAGACCCTGTGTGTGCGAGCCTGGTTACTGATACAAAAAGTAAAGAATATATATATGTATATATACATATATGTATACGTATATATATATATAAAACAGAAGTTTAATTACAGCAACATTTGTTACTCTGTGATAAAATCTGTAATTTACAAAAATGAAATGACTGGTTTTTGCCTGCCATTAAGGCATTTCAAATTAACACCATGGAACTGATGTCTGTATAAAGCGCTTCCCCATGTGATCCAGTCACATGACACGTACATTTCCAATCCTGTTATTCTCTGCAAAAGAAAAGACAACCTTAGCATAGGGTTCTATCCAATTTGACACTGAAAATATGAAAACCACAAAAATCATAGGCTTATTCCAGGGGTGTCAAACTCATTTTCGCCTGGGGCCACATCAACCTCACGGTTGCCTTTAAAGGGCTGAATGTCATTTTAGGACTGTATAAATCTGACTACTCCTTAACAGTTAAGTGAGGGGGTAGAAACTGGGTGCTGGGCTGGATAAAACAAGGTGGAAGGCCGGATTCGTTCCACAGGCCTTGTGTTTGCCACCCATGCTCTCTTCAATTCATGGAATTCAATTTCGTAAGACAGTGAACAAACACAAGAATAATAATATACATCATGAAAATACATATATTATTTTCCCTTTGGAAACACTTGAGGGATAATTAAACAACAAATATTACCTTCAGCATTATGAAAATAAA
Organism: Noctilio leporinus; assembly: GCA_004026585.1. NCBI lineage: Eukaryota > Metazoa > Chordata > Mammalia > Chiroptera > Noctilionidae > Noctilio > Noctilio leporinus. The sequence continues at coordinate 43,149 of PVIW01005188.1, forward strand.
CTTCTCCATTTACAAGTTTATTTTCAAACATAACACAAAGGGAATCTTAGTGAATTATTTTAACAGAGCTATGCATATAACCTAAGAAACTTTCCAACTGTTAAAATAATTGGTCCTGGTTTTATTCCCTAGCCAGGGCACATACCCAGGTTGCAAGCCAGGTTTCCAGCCAGGTCCATAGCTGGAGGCAGGTGAAAGGCAACCACACATTAATGTCTGTCTCCCTCTCTGCCTCCCTCTCTTCCCCTCTCTTGGGGAATAATAAATGAAATATTTTTAAAAAATAAATTAAAATGAAAAATTGGTCAGTTAAATACTAATCTACACTATAGCTAAAAAAATGAAGTTATGGAATAGAAGTTGCATGTGAAGCATAGTGTGACATTCACTGCAATAATATAAAATCCTCAGGCCCTAAGTTTCTGGTCTAAAATGCCTATACCTGCTTCCTCCCACCCACGGAGATGTCTCTATCAAAAAACTGATTCAAAATGTAAAGAATATTTACCTTCTTTGTGCAGGAAACATTCCTGATGCAGATGCCTGAGCAGCCACCTGCTGAGAGGCAACTAGGGCAGCAGAGGTCAAGCCTAATGGGGAAAAAACATGCAGGGTTTCTGTGACATTCGGAAAAATACGAGTGGAGACAGGCCCAGTGGTGAAGGGCTGCAGACTCGATGGCAGTGATATGTCTTTTCCTGAACACTCACAAAATATTTCATGCATCAAGGACAGAGTACAAACCCCTTGGCCTAAGCAATATCTATCCCTTTATCAAATACTCTGTGGTTTTCTTAATAGCTATTCAAAGAGAATACAGCATTCCATCTGTCTAGCTCTGCATGGTGCTAAATGATTTCCACGCATTCCTGAATAGGAAGCTCAGGAGAAATAATAGGTACCAACTAACAGCAGGAATCAAAAGTCACAGTGAATTATAGAAGCAACATGCTATTTGCTTAGAATACTTTGGTAATAACTTTTATCACGTTAACATTTTCCCCAGTGATGGAACACAATGCATCCCATGAGGTACATGGAATCAATGAACCAAACTCGGAAACAGTCTTAACTTTTACCATGCAAAAGAAGGGTAACAGTCTGAGAATGTGATGGCTCCAAATATCATGAAGCTGCCAATAGAAAAATTCTTCTTAATTCTATAGAAAACAATTCTGGGAAATATAAAGGAAACAAACTCAGGGAAGATCACTCTCTCCTTCTACATCCCTTATGTTCTCTTTTTAACACCCTAGTTGACACCAAGTAACAAGAGTTGAGTAAGTAAAAATGTCCCTTTCACATCTGTATAGCACTTGCTATTTTTGCAAGCACCTTCAAACATGTCACCTTGTACTCACATAAGCAGAATAAGAGGAAACTTAGCAAGCGCCATGGACAGAACTGTGTCCTTCCCATATTCCTGGTTGGAAATCTTAACACCCCCTACAATGCGACTATATTTGGACATAGGATCTATTAGGAAGTAACTGAGGTCATAAAGGTGGGGTCATAAATGTGCGGCCCTGATCCAACGGGATTTGTGTCCTTATAAGAGGAGACATCAGACAGTAACCTTCTCTGTCTCCAACCAGGCATAGAGAAGAGGTCAGAGGAACACACAGCAAGGTGGCTGCTACCTACAAGTCAGGAAAAGCAGCCACCAGAAAGTGACCATGCTGGCACCCCGAGAGACTCCCAGCCTCTACAGCGGCGAGAAGATAAATTCCAGTTGTTCTGAGCTATAGAGACTGTGGCATTCGGTTATGGCAGCCTGAGCTAAGAAGGCAAGATCCTAGCAGGTGGTCTGATGGTAGAGCCAGTGCCATGTCCCATCTGCTGTGAGGTGACAGTGGAGGACAAACGGCACATGCTCAACTAAAACACCATGGATTGAAGGCTCCCTTCATGTCAATTGAATTTTTAAAATGTCTCTCCATCACTAGCCAAAGAGTCAAAACAGTGAAGGGCTGTGAAGAGTCCCAGAATGAGGTTATAAAAAAGGTTGGGCCTGATCATGGTACTTCCGTTACTTCCAAGGGAAAACAACAGCTTAAAGGACAACAGAAATTCAGGACAAGTAGTTTCACAAAGGCCTCCCACCCTGCCTCCCTCTTTCCCACAATCTTCCTCAAGCAGCTATCTAATCTTCTGATTGTTCTAGTCAGTGCCCCAGACACTAGCCGCCACCCTCAGTCTGGGAGATAACAGTAAACTGAAGATAAGATCAACAAGTGACAGTTATTAAGTGGTAGCAATTTTGTGTCTCAACAGAAAAGAAAGATGTGGGATAGCCTTAGGTTTGCCACAAGGAAATACTAGGAAGTACTAGTTAAAAACCCTCCCCAGGGCCAATGTTAAAGTTCATTATCTTTTACGACATGAAAGGCAGTTTGGGCAACTATATGCCAAAGCAGGATAGCGACAGAGCTGCTGACCTTGGAAAGGGTCATATTGACCAGGGATTAGTGGGTAACCCATGCCCACATGGGTGTGGTGATGTGTGTGCAGGTGCCGCTGGCCGAAGGGGGAGTGGCGATCCCTCTCCCTTTCGGCTTCCCGTTCCCGCTCAGCTGTAGCTTTCTCCACCGGCTGGAATAGAAAGAGTGATTTCCCCATTAATACTCTGAAAAAATTAGTAGGAGTACCACTTTTATCCCAATATGTGTTAATGATCAAAAAGTAAATATAGAGATACTTAAAATTACTCATTAGTTGAAGATCAATTCGAAAAATGCTTCAGTTTCTTTTGGAATGAAGTCAACACTAAAGAACGGGCCCACTTAAAAGCAACTTCAATGTTTTCCTCAAATGACTAAAGAGGACTTCTCTCTCTACTCACTCATAATTGTAGGTTTAAAATTGACCCAATTTCTTCCCAGAAACAACTTTTAAATATGGATCAAGGGAAAGAAGTAGTTGTAGAAATTTCCTCAAGGTCAAGTTTTCTGATTACTCTTCTATTTTATGCACATTTTGTGGGGAGAGCCTATCTCACAATTGTAACTATCTCTGTCTTGGTCCATTGAAAACACATACCCTCATATTACATGCCAATATCGAGTACAGAAAATCATTGCCCTGCGCCTCCAAAAGCTTCCCAGAATCTTCCCATTTCTGAACATTCAGAGGAGCAATGTTCTCCCAGATCACAGTTTGGTTAGGGATCATGTATTTTTGATACATTTCTACCCACCAGAGAGAGCTTAACCACTCTTTCACTAAAATTCTTCTTATCACTTGAAAAATAAAAATCTTAGTACTAGAAAGAGTACTCAGAAAAAGATTCATAAATCTTCTGTTCTAGTTTCTTTAGAGCATCTCTGGTGGCCTCATGCTTATCACAGACCCTTTATTTTACTTTATTTCAAACTTCTCTTTCTTGCCAAGAGCCATATCCTTTCTTTAATCTCTCTTCACAAAAGTCCTTTCAGGAACTGGGGATAGGAGGGGGGCAGTAGTGTCAGCAGAGCCATGTTTCACAGAGACACAGGTTTGCATTACTTCAGTGACTATAGGAACATGACAATGAGTCAAGACCAAAAACAGAGCAGATGAAGTTACTACTCCTTAGCCACGTGACTTACTCGACATGCCAGTGCACTGAAATCTCTTGCATCACAAATATTTTGCACCAAAAGTTGATTCTTCTGAATTTAAATGTCCACCTAAAAGCACCCCCCTGGGAAGGCAAGGTGTAGATTTTCCAACAGAAAAAAACCTTGCGACAGCCGTACAGGCTTTGGCAATTTTACGTCCTCACGTGTGAAACCATCTTATTTTTGAACATTCCACCCTGTATGCATTAGAATACAGCCGTATCCGGAAATCATAGCTGGGTTCTAAAACCATTTTATTCGAGGAGTGCTCTGTAGTGTGTGGCAGAGATTTCCCCCCAAACACAGAACTTTTAAATGACAACAAAAGGAGGCTTACAGCAGGAGACTTGCTGCGATACTGGCTGGCATGCTGCTGGAGCAAATCCAGTGCTTTAGATTCAGTGCTCGTTTTCGTGCTGATGCTAGGGCTGGTATTGACTTTCTCTGCCTCTTCTCTCCCCGACATCTTCCCATAAACAGGATAATGAAATCCCGGAGAGAGATAGGCTCCTGTAGATAAACAACAAATGCCACATCAAGTTATGAGCTACATCTTAGAAAAAAAATCATTTGTATTACATGAATTTGGGATAAGAGAGAGTCATAGATCTTAAAATAGGGGATTACATTAAGAATGGGCTACATCATCGTTAAACTGTATCTAGGTTCTCCAATTTTCTTCTCCTGGTTAATTCATCCTGATGAAGGGAGGTTATAAACAGAATTGAGCTTACAGCCATTTCATACACTTATGTGCCTGCTTAAGTGAAAGGAATAGTTAACTATAATGATTATGACAGTAAGTACTTAGAATATTTTCACAGGCAATAAAGTGTCTGTCAGTCTCACAGTATAGAGGCCTATCAGAGACTATGGAAACTATGGCTGAGGACTCTTGACATTTCATCTTATCATTTTGGGGACTTTAAGCAGCATGCAAACAAGCAAAACAAGTATTGCTCTTGAAGTGTCTAACATAGCTTGAGTTTTTAATAGCTAAGATTCTAACACAGCCTCTTCCCTCCAATACAGTTGTAGCCCACAACACGTACCAGGGTAACTGTGCATGAGGACGGGAGAAACGGCCCGGTACGCAGGGTGGCTGGGGTCATACATCTGCGGGTAAGGATACGCATGCAAGTACTGTATGTAGGACTGATGCTGGCTCATGGGCGAGGACACAGCCACTCTGGTCCCCCGAGAGTCCTTCCAGTTCACAGGAGTCTTCCGATCATCGTTTTTCAGCTTGCTGTCCTCCATGGATTGAGAGTCCGGACGCTTTGCCTCTTTGGGCTCCTCTTTAATGCTGGTTAATGACACAGGAAGGCCAGGCATGCCGCTCTCTTTGTTGGGCGTTTTCCTGGGACTATCCTCTTTTAATTTCTTTTCTCTATCAAGGTCTTCTGACTTTTGCTGATCCAGGTATTTGGGCTGATAAACGTAATGATGCCACGTCCTTGAATCTGGATCCTGAGTTTTTAGAAAAAGATTTGTTTTAAAATTTTGAATTTTAAGAAAAACCCATTAATCATGATGACAGCACTATTACTATTACTTCCAATACTAAGTTAACATTTATTCATGTGCTGGCACTGAGCAGAGCTTTACCTCCTACACAGAAGAATAATGTCTGAAGTAGGCATTATTATAGATCATTTGCAGAGAAGACAAAACCAAAGCTTTCCAAGTTCCAAGTAACCCCAGGGTTGCACTGCTGCCCATGTGTGGGAATGAGGTTCAAACTTAGGTCTGCTGGAGTTCCAAGCTGGACCCTTAATGTCAATTGTCCACATAACATAACACCCTCAGGCATATTTACTCTCACTCTCACTTTTCTTTTAATATTTTACATAGGTAAAAAGAGTTTTTAAAACTACAACTCAAGCTAGTAATAGTAAATTTAAGTAATTATTATAGCAATTAACATCATTTAGGGGGAAAACATCTTGGTTTTCTAATACATTTTCATAATTTGAAACAGAGGCTTAATATATTGGCTCATATCTCACTAACATCTTAATCAAAACGAAGCTTCAAATAAATAGCACATGTTATGCTTTTCTATTAGAAAACAACCGTCTATGAATCCCCTTCTCCAAATCGTATAGTTCTAACACAGCCTTGTGAAGCCACTCCCAAGTCTGGCCTCCAGGATGGCCTTAGTGACCCCCCCACCCATTCATGATCTTAACCCACGGAGAATTTAGGTCCTAGGTAAAAATTCAAAATTGGGCCTAACGTCTGACTTTTGGGCTGAAATGAACATGAAAAAAGGACTTTGTTGCTCTGCTTTACCAAGGGTATCGAGGTATGGGAGTGGGGTAGGGGTGCTGGGGAATTCCAGAATGCTCATGGGACTACAAGGAGTCAGAATGTCTGAGCCATGACAGAAAGTGCTAGCACGTGTGTGTGATTTCATGGGGACTGAGTTCCAGGTGTTTGCACATGTAACCTCAGGCTGGCAGGGCCTCTGGGATGACTGCCTGAGGCACATCTGCCCAGCACTGAGCTTCACTTTCGGGCGCTTAACACAGGTGTGAAACTGAAATCCAGATATGTCAAGACACCATGTGGAAGATATCTGGAACCTCAATTTCACGACAAAAGTTGAGTGGGAAATGTGAATTTAGGAACCCAGTTTAAATCATCCTTAAAAATGCCAGTAAATGTGGAAAAGTTGTAAAGTGGAAAAACAAATATTTTAGAGATCAGACTCAGAATCTCTGCAGCCATGTTGCAGAGTTCCCTCACTTTAGACTCAGTAACCAAAGGGACCATGTCAGATTCAGTCACTTAACAGTAACATGGAACACAAAAAGCACATGTCCATGTTTTTTTTTTAGGGAATTATGAGTAATGTACATTTCAAAGATATGCAGTAACTCCTGAGATAGTCTTTTAAAATAGTTTTCAAGAGAAGAGGAATCAACCCTAATGGGCCCTTAGTTTTCCTGTGAAGAACTTCTAACCACCAAGCCCAGACATGTACAAGTCTCAGACTACTCTCTCCCTGTGGGGACCACGCTCCACAATCTTACTTGTTTAAATCTCGAGGTTGGGTCTACACCTGTCTGCTTCATAGAGTCCATGACAGATTTCATTTCTACAGCCTCCTTAATAAGCTGGTGGTTTTCCATCTGCTTAGCTTTGAAGCTGTCGGCCTGAAGCTGCTGCTGGTGATTGGAGAGAAGCTGCGATTTACCTGTCTCCTCAGTTTTACTAGGCACTGACGGCCCTAGTTTAGAATGGTTTTTGCTAGGCTCCGGAGTAGAGGGAGCTTTTGAGATTGTGGCTGATGGCATGTTTTTCTGTTTACTGTCCTCCTTGCCCAGCTCTTTCAAGGGGAGCTCATTTTTCCTTTCACAGTCTCCTCTCCCAGCCTGGGCCATTTTCTGTTCTGCCAGCCTCTGGTCCTCATAGTATTTCTCATACTGCTGCCTATAGGCAGGGCTGGTGGCCATCAGAGACTTCTGGTCCATATAGAGTCCATAGGCATATTGGCCATAATAAAGTGACTGAGCCAGGGCAGGGTGTCTCTGTGTGATCACCGACTGGTGCTGAGGCTGGAGGGATGCTGAGGTATGGTCCACTCTCTTGGCATCTAGCTGGTCTGCCTTGTCTTTCTTTTCCGCTTCTTCTTCGGACTCCTTCTTGATCTTCATGCCCTGCGTGTTCCCACCATTCCCAGCTACTGGAGCGCTGACCTGCCCAGGGTGCATGTAACTTGGAGAATAATAAGGATCGTAGCCATGGTAATAGGGAGAATGGGACTCTTTCATTTGAGATGATTGTGCTGTAGCTGAAGAATGCCCTTTCACCAAACCATCCTTACTAGAGATGATATCTGACGGGGAACTGGCTTTTGACCTCATGCCTTCCGACCTGCTGTCGGAACCACCATCGTCCACAGCATCAGATATGTCTGAGTAGGCGGGGCTGCTTGTCTTGGCTGCGGAGCTCTCGGACCCATTTTGCGTCAGCACATGCAGGGGGGCCATCGGCACCTGCCCGTTCACCAAGGCGCTGCACTCCATTCTCGAGGCGCTGCCTATGGAAGGGCTGGGAGCATTGTCTGTGAACGTGTAAACCTTATCGGCCTCGGCTTTGATACTGGCCATTCGGCTCTCTTGAGACTCCGACAGTCCGTTAGCCAGCCCTTCATTCTTGTTGAGATGGTCCTTTAAAAAATGCCCAGATAAATCTTTCCCAGCCCCCTTGGCGTCCTCTAGTTTACCCAGCTTCGCATCCATTTTCGGGCTTCCCGTCTCTTTCCCTTCTTTATCCTTGAGCTTTCGTTTCTCTTTTTTCTTTTTGTCTTTGAGTGACACGAGAGCTGGGTTCACGGTGATGGGCTCCCCCATAATTGTGGGCTTTGGTTGAATGGGTTTTAACGGAGGACTCTTTGGTGTGGCCTGAACGACAGTGGTGGTGAGGGAGGGCAGTCCGGGCATTGTCCCCGTGGTGGTGCTCGTGAAGGCCGCGGTGGGAATGGCGATCAGTTGTGGTGGCGTGGGGGCCGGGGCTGGCGCAATGGGCCGGGCTGTCTTCAGTTTGGAGAGGTTTTTGTCCATTTTGCAATTGTTGGCTTTTTTACCCTTTTCTTTATCCCCCAAATTTTTCTTGTCAATGAATCCTTCTGCTTCCAGTTTGGGCATTTCGGCAGCCAAACTGCCATCTGCTGCCGAGCAACTGTCTAATGTGGCCGTCATGTTGGAGATGACCGGGAGGTTGTTCAATTCACTGTTAAGGCCCTTCTTTTTGCCAGAATTCTTCCCAGCTTTAGACCCGATAACAGAACCTGGGCCATTGCTCATCAGCTCCCTCTTCCCCTTGGGGGTCCCAGGGGGGTTCCCCAAGCCGGGTGATGCTGGCGCCTTCGCCTGGTCATAAGCGGATATGCTGGTGGTTGGTTCACCACACTCCAGCGCCACATTGCTCAGGGCCTCTTCGCAGTCCGAGACCTTGTCCTCACTGTCAGGCTCAAACTCCAGTTTGTTTTCTGGGTCTAAGTGTGCATGAGCCTGGTGATATCTCAGGCCATTAATGTGCTTGTATTTCTTGTTGCAGTTTGGGTGTGGACAATCGATTAACACTGGAGAGGAGCAGCCTTGGTCCAAAAAAGTAGTATCTGGTTTCCCTTGAGGGGTAGTGGGAGTACTTCTAGAATTTGTGCGGACACGCTTCCCAGGCTTATTGTCCTCAGAGCTGGAATTCAGGTCTAGCTCCATTGGAGGCTTGTTTTTCCTTTTGTTGGTGGAGGAGGGGCTGGCTTTGATGTCCTCAGTGGCACAATTTGGGGGTGTCCTTCGTCCACTGGCATTGAGGCTGCCCCGCCGCCCTTTCCCATTGGCCCCCCCTCTGTTCTTGTTCTGCAGCCCCCTCGACTCTGTGAAGCTGGCCTCGGAGCCTGGGGTTGCTGCCGCAGACCTTGCTCTCTTCCCTCGGCCCCGGCCCCCTCTCATCTCCAGATCACTTGTCGGTGACTCACAGAACCTAGGGAAGCAAATAACAGGCATCAACATGGGCAGCCCCCAAAGAGCCATGTGAAAAAGCAAGGCACACAATACAGCAAAAAGCAGTCAACACCCCAACAGCTTGCGGGCTGAGCCCAGATAAGGAAAAGACACCCTATATTCTTCCACTGACAATTTCAACACCTGCAAAAGAACAGGCTCCCACAGGCTTATAGTCTTCCTCAGAAAAACCAAAGAAAAACAGCTAGGGTAGCCAGCTCTAAATCCAGTTCAAATTCCCATTTTGAGAAAAGAAGAAAACAAAGAAGAGAGAGGAGGGGGCAGGGAGCAGCCATCTCCCAGCAGAAAAGAAATCCAGCATCTGCATTTTACTGTGTTCAATCCTGAATTGCTCATTTCCCTTATGCTTGGTTTCAATTACAGGCAGACTTTTATGTATTATTCATCTCTCTCTACAGCTTCCTTGCAAAGAGAGGACGGAGAAGGAGAGGGGGAGGAAAGGCAGGAGGAGAGAAAAGATAGCCTGAAATAAAAGGCTCTGTGCATACCTGGGAGGGGCCCAGTCGTGCTTGGTGCAGTCCAGTAGGGTCCCTACGTAAGTTTTGTTCCTCCACGTGACATTGACCACTAGGACACCTGCATGTGTGGGGAATGAAGGAGGACCATGGTTAGCACCCATTACTCTATTTCCAGTTCATTTATTCTTCTTTTTCTTCTTATTTTACCAGCAAATTTTTATTCTCATTTGCTTTCAAAAGCTGTGGTTTGCATTCTTCCTCTTTCTGGTTTCAGTGACCTCAAATGAAAACCCACAGGAAATGTGTGTGTGTACACTAATGTGCATGCAGTACAAAAGGGTAAGGCAAGGCTGTGTGTGAGAGTGTAATCAAGATACTGCTGACAGGAGGAAATGGTTTTTGCCATGTCCTGCTGTAAAATAGCAACACTCACCTCTTAATTTTTCTATTATTACACATAATTGCTTTCGTTTGGCAAGCAGCCAACAAAAACCAAATGCCAGTTACCAGTGCTTAAACCGGGAGGTGACTGAAAGGAATCAGTCTTGCTTCTAGTTCAACAATATAAAATAACAGTGACTTTTACTTAAAAAAAAAAAAAATTATGTAGGTGAACAATTATAGGTATAGCACAAGGAAGCAGGGGCTTGGAGTCCAGATAGTAGACAATCAGCTATGATTTCTCATCCCCAATCATTCCCTCTCTGGTTCAGTGAGACAAGAATTGGCCTTTGTACAGTATCTGGTTCACTGTTTGGTCTTACTTCATTTTAAAGACTCCTAAAATAGCCCTCTTAAGAAAATAAATGTGCACAATAGGTTTGCTCTTGAGGTTATCTTTAGAATCAACGTTAGTAAGCATTTGCCATAGAAGATTAGAAAAAAAAAATCTCAAACCAGCACACTTGTTTCCTGCAAGCCATTCTGCTTTTCCCTGCTGCTTTGCAGACAGACAATTTAATTTAGCACTGCATCTGTGAATTAGGAAACTTAAGTGCACTTAGTATACCAAATGTCACAGGGAAACAAACTATTCACAGGGAAACAAAATATAACATCCTCTTTATTTCACTAGAGCACAAGAGTCACTTTTTTAAATATCGCTTCTTTGCAAGGACCTAGATTTTGAGATATACATAAAATTTAGGGTAAAGAAATAAAATATTTAAGTGATCCTTTGTTTTCTTCTCTGGACCTACTCCCTCTGCCCCCACTTTTTCTTGGCAACCCCAAAGGACATGACTCAAAGTCTATTTCTAGCTGGTTTCCTCTTGCTCACTGCCATTTTGAATTTTACAGAAAACCCATATTGGATTCCTTGATGGTAAGGGACACCTCACAAGGTAAGACTTATTTCCCTGGGAGCATTTTAACAGAAGGTAAAATATTTGAATGGTTGGGGCTCAAGTAGTGGGGAACGATTTTTTTTCAGAAGCCTCAAAAAGAGATTTAAAAATTGTTTCCCATATGGTCTATGTTGCTATCACTTAGGTGACAGCTGAATTTACTCACTATAGCAGTACTGTCGTAGCAGGAGAGGGAAAACTAGCATGAGACAAAGCAAGCATTTCCTCAGATCACCCGTGATTTCATTCTAACTCTCTCAGGACATTTTTTTTTTTAACCGCTGAGTATAAAAATTCACATTGGGAGAATCAATGGTAATTAGACATTTGGTCAAAATTTTCACATGCCGACAATTGGAGGAAAGGATTCTTTATGAGCACATCCCTTCAGGAAAAGGGAGGGGGAAGAGGAGGAGGCGAAGGGGAAGACAAAGCTGGTTTTCTCATCATCTGCTCTCTGGGGCACTGCGTGTGGAGTCAAAGACCTCTGCAGCTGCTTAAAATTCTTTAGCATGTCAGCTATATTTACAGTGCAGGAATATATCTGTATTGCCAGAGGTTACTGCATTTCAGCTTTAGATGCAATAGGCTGAATCGCTGCCTTCCAGAGTCCCTGATGTAGCACAAATGTATAATTAAAATTGCTTGAAAGGAAACATGAAAGAAACAACAAACCCTCCATACTTGCTGTAATAAAATTAAAAACAGGAAAAGTCTGCACAGACACTTAACATTTGTCTGCAGTGAAAGGCTTTTGTTATTGCTTTTCCCCTAAGGGTTTCGCGGTTCCAGCAAACATTGGCCACTGATTGGCCAGAGCCTGCTGGGAATGCTCGTGTCTGATTGGCTGGGCAGAGGGCGGCTTTGGGGAGCAGCAGGGCAGCGCCCAGGATAAAGGAGATTGGCTGGGGGAGGAGGCTGCGCCCGCAGAGCCCCAAGCAGTCAATCAGTGCGGCCAGGTCCCTGTGATGAAAGCTAGGACTTGGGCTGCGAACCTCCGTGCAGCCCACGAGCCCTCTCTGAACCAGCAGAACCTATTCCTGGTCTCCAAAAAGGACAAAGGGAAACTAGCGGCCAGTAAGAAGGCAGGGACCCCAAACAAGCAAATCCTTGGTTTTCTGAGGCTACTATTTAAAGCTGTCACAAAGACTAAACTCCAGTTGCAATGTCCACACTGTAAAACTATTCAGATCACCTGACACTGTTTCTAGAAGCCACACAAGCAGACCCCTTATCTAATATTATCACATGGTGGAAAAATCCTTAAAGTCCTTTTTCAATTTCAAAAGGCCTCAGTAGGTCAGCTTTATTTTTTTTTAAGTTATCCCTATATAAAATGCTAAAAATAAATACTCTAATCCTGGGGAGATTTTGAACTGTCTCCACCATACAGTGCTAGTTAAATACATGTGCTTGTGTCTATTTTTTTTTGTATGCACACGCTACATCACAAGGCCACAGAGTATTTATATCCACCTAGAATCTACATGTGACCATACACAGGCATATGTTTACACAGCCAAACCTGCTGCTCTAGCTTGGAATGAAGGCTTAAGGAATGCTTCTCATAAGCTACTTGGTATATCATTTCTTTGTAAAGAAGTCTAGGAGTTGTTTAGAGAGCATCCTATTGGGAGAGGCCAACTATAAATATGGTGCTTCAGCTCTAAAAGATGTACATGGCTTATCATTTTGCTGAAGTATCAACATCTTGAACACTTTGTAACCGCAGTCCTAGAAAGCAAACCCTACATTTTTAAAAGGCATAAATGCCTCCTGTGAATATTAGTCCTTTAAAAATACAAATCTGAATTTTATAAACTTGGGCATGGTTATAGTTCTGCCTTAATTTTTACGTAAATTAGAAATAAATATAAATTTATTCCAAAAAAATTTAATATTTCATTTAATGCACATTTATTCTTTCAAACATTCAGTCTATGAGCTAGCTAGCTGTCAGGGACAACCTATACAAGCCTTTTCATCCTTATATTCTCAAGTATCCTACCAGGTTTACCATTCTCCCTTTCCACTATGGACCAGTCATGATCTTTCTTAAAATTCTAATAATGCCTGCCCTGTAACATTTTATATTTGAAAAATACATGACAATTATTACCAATGTAGTAAGAACATAGCTGAAGAAAGCAATGGATGGTTTGCAAGTGTGCTTAACGCACAGGATGTTCTTCTTTGTATTAAGGCTTTGCTTAGATACTGATATGAATCTAAACTGCTGCCCCCAGAAAGCATATTACCTACAGGACACTTAATAAGAATGTAGTCTGTATTCTAGAACATGACTTGTCTAGAAATCAAAAGAGCCCTGAGCTCTCCTAAGGATTCGTAGTCACAATGCTCTATTATTTCCTCTTGTCAATACTTAGTAGTAAATGGTCCTAGACAGATGGCCCACTGAGCATTTATTGTGTATCTACAGGATATACACTAGATACTTATTTGGTGCTGTGGCATCAAATCATGATTTGGCTGGAACTCCATTCAAATTCTATACTTCAAGAGTTTGTAAACTTGTTACAGCACCAACAGAGGCATGCCCTGTAATCCAGAAGTAGGAGTACAGTTTGCATATTACCCAAATTTAGGAAGAAGGCTCCTCATTCCATCAGAGCGAGCTAGATTCTGGATGTGCTTTTCATGGTTCCTGCCCTGCTCACAGTCCCTGCTCAGAAAGTGATCACAGGGGACTAGGTTCCTAGACCAGTAATCCTAACCCTGGCTTTACCTGACTGTTCCAATGATTGGGTACCAGAAGCAGAGGCAACTAAACAGGGACTTACTTTGGGAATCTGAAATAGTAATATGGAAAGCAAAGTTAATGAAGAGTAGAAACCTAAAGGTCACAAGGTACTGAAGGCTGAGAGAGCTGTGGTGGGCCAAAGCCCCAAGGATGAAATAGCTATGAGATGAGAAAGCCAATGCTTGAATGTGTACATTCCCTTCTGTCCATCACTAATGGCATCCGGGATTGCCCTCGCATGTTACCAGCCATCTTGTTTAAAGTTGTTCCTTGTCCTGACTAAAATCTGTCTGAATACTGTGGTCCTATACGAAGGCACAGGGTATGGCTGTGCCTTCCGACCCTGGCTAGACAGTCCACCCATCATCCACTTGATAGCCTTTCACCCAGGCAAGGACAATGGCCTGGTTGACATAGTCTCTTATCTCCTGTTCACACTCCTTTTTTTACCTCCAGCTTAAACAGTTTCCGCAACCATTCTTCATGTCATTTTCAATTCCCATGAAGAAAACCTTAAAGCTATCCTAGTCCAAATCCCCAAGGAAAAATTAAGGTTCCTAATGAATTAGGACCCAATGAAGAAAATAATCATCTCCAGTCACACACAGACCATGTACATACCCAATCAACAGCCTTTCTGGGTCCTCACTGCACTCCATACAGTCCTTTCCCAATGAATGCCCACCAGAATCTGTGTTTTCCCTCAGCTCGCACTTCTCAGGCCTCCCTACCAGTTTAATGTAGCTCTGGGCCTCAGTTCTAAAAAAGGAAAATGAGTCAACTAATAGGTGCCACTTCCAGGCCTGGCCTGGCCCGTCAGAATCTCCCGTGCATGTTCTTCTAACCTCTTCCCCTTTCTGACTGACTGGGACAGAGAATGCAGCAACCTTGAAGGCCACAAAAAGAGAGTAGGATCTCCTTTATCTGGAACCCTGAATGACAATGAGGACCCTCACCTGATAGGAACACTGACTTAAGTCTATTAGGTGAGCAGCAAATAAACTCTTAGTATGTTTAAACAATATTGAGACTGTCTTACCTGATACAGGGTCCCTTTAACATATTATATCTTGTATACACACAATATGCCTATCTCTGCCCACTCAGCTACACTCCTTGAAAACAGGAGCAGGGCTACACCTACTGCCCCTGTGAACACAGTGCCCAGCACCCAGAGGGTGTTCATTCAACACTGAGGAACTACCAGGTGGTGACTGAGGAACTACCAGGTGGTGACTGACTCTTACTCAGTCACTTCTTTGCGCTGTTCCCATACTTTTTCAATAAGCATAATCTTCCACTAGTTTATAGATGATAGAAATTCTCTGTGGGGAGATTTGGCTCCAAACATGTTATAAATATGGTTTATGAATTACTGTTTCTGGTATTTGTGAAGATGTTTCTTCAAAAACTGGGCAAATGGCTGATTTCCCAATGGATCAGCATTCTGTTTGTATTACAGTTTCAAGACCGTTTCAGTCTTTCAAGTGCCTCTTCACTGGGACAGAAGTTCTTTGCCAAGCGTTGCAAATGCCGAATTTGGAATCAGACATACTTTTTAAAAAATTCTTATTCAGACTACCACATCTGGATGGACTTGGTGTGCACTCATGCAGAAAACAGAAACCCCATTTTAATAACAACGAAATATAACCCATTTATGCCACAACCCTTTTTTTTTTAAGTTTACACATTTCTTTCCTTTTATATATTTTCTAGTAGAAACATTAGTGACAATAAAAATGCCACAATATGCTGGTTTCATGAGTACAAGATAAAGTGCATATATTTCAGATATCATATTACCCTATATTTTTATACAATGTGACTATTGTACAACATATGATTTATCACCACTCCTTTGTACTGAACTTCCTCCCATAATTCGTGGTTCTGTTGTATCCAATACTGATACTTTTTAAAAAGCTGAGTCTTGTATAGTACACTTGTTCATTTTTCTGGCTTCAGAGTTTCCAACCTTCAGATTAGTCTTTCTTCAAAGGACAAAGCTGAGTTTATAATTATTTGGGGAAATTCTAAATTTACAACTAAGGTTGCCAATGAAATAACGGACAGTCAAAAAGCAGAGGGACTTTCCTAGTGGCTATGCCAAGTATGTATGGAGCACGAGGACAAGAAAAGTGTTGTCACATGATCAGAAAATGCACTATTTTTTTTTTTAAAGAGCCCTACTGCTGGGCTGAATGTTTGAAGAGTCACTTTAACCACATCCTGTAATCAAACCATCTGGAACACAGTGCTACGATTAGTCACCCTGAACATTGGGCTTTATCTGAACAAACAGTGTATGGCAATGGAGCTTGGGAGATAGGGCAGTGCTAACAAAGGGAAGTGTAATGAAACACTTTATGCCCTAGTGTGCCACCACCCCAGCCATTAACCCCAGAGACTCACTGCTCTGGTGTTAATGTACTACTTTATGAAAGCGCAGTGAGCTTAAAGATTAAAGGACTGAAGGGCTAAAAATTGCTGGTTTGGATAGATGTTCTCTGTCGGTGGCTGGAATATGTTGGCACCATTCTATCTACGTTAATTATAACCTTCCAGATGACAGTTCGGCATTCCTATTAGGGTTTGGTGTTATTTTTCAGGACATTAGGAACAAGGTTCATTTACAGGAGGATAGTTATGATTCTTTATTTGCCAGGGGTTAATCTGGACACTGATGCATTTCTTTTTGGTTCATTTATTCCCTGTCCATAAATAACGAGAAAAAAAATAAAGCCTTAATCCAAGCAAATATACTAAACCAACACCAAAAAGCAAAAAAGCAATCGCAAACTGCTGCTCTAATTTACTTGTTAAAAGATGGTATTCTTTCTTACTTGACTGTGCTTATCTCTTTCAAAAGTACATTGGATCATCAGAAACAATCTCTGGAAAAATTTTTTTTTTTAATCTTAAAGGATTTCCTCCTCTAAATACACCAAATAAGCCCTAAAGGGGAAGGGGGAAGGCGGGGGGAGAAAAGCATGGCTAAAGAAACCTTGTTTCCCCATGGGTCTTATGGTTTAATACACAAAAGAACACAGAGCCACTTCCATCACTGTCACCTCCCCTGCAGCCTTTGTTCTGAGTCCTGATGAGCTGTATTGATTTGGGAAAATCATTGAGCTTCTTGGAAAACTAGACTCTCGCTTATTCACTGCCATCTATTTCTTTCCCATGAAGACAGGTGGTCAATATCCAGTTGACTGGTCAGCTAAAAGAAGCTCTTGCTGCTTTTCTTTTCTTGCTGCCCTAGTAACATTATCCTTTGCCACTTCTAGAAAATACAATGGCCTGTTAAGAAGTCTTGTGGGTAAGAAAAGAGAGCAGAAATCAGCCTTTTGTAAGGTACCTCTGGGAACACTAGGATGCTGTCCCATACATTTGCATGGAAGCCTGTACCACGTATGTACATGATGACAATATTTTCACTAACCAACTATTATATAAGTTGAAACATGACTAAGAATTTTAATAGCCTAAGATACAACTTTTTAAAATATATATACGTATTTTTTTAAAAGATTTTATTATTTTTAGAGAGAGGAAGAAAGAGAGGCACAGAAAGAGAGAGAAATCAATGTATGGTTGCCTTTCACCTGCCTCCAGTTACAGCCCTGGCTGGAGACCTGGCTTGCAACCTGGTTATATGCCCTGGCTGGGGAATCAAACCTTTGGGTTCACAGGTCAGTGCCTTATCCACTGTGCCACCAGCCAGGGCTTAAGATATAACATTTTAACAATCAAATCAAAACCAATCATTAGAGCTCAGTGTTTACTGCAGAAAGAGATGCTTTACTTCTTTCAGATAATTATTACATATGTTTTAGCAAGTTTCATAGTTATAAGATGTCATAGATTTCTGTAAAGACATTTGGGGGAACAAAGAGAATAATGAAAAAAATCATATAGATTTTTAGAAAGTAATTTTAAACACGATTGGTCATAAAAATATATGCTTTTAAGTTAAGCAGACACAGACACAGACACACACACACACACACACACACACACACTGCCTTGTGTTTGATAGTCTGAGACTGCTTTTGAAAAATATATATACCACAATCTTGTAAGCCCTTAGTGCTTGGGCAGTTCCTCTAATAGCGCTGCTAGGGTACCTAGGGTGCCACCTGGGGGATAAGCAGGAGGACAGGCTTACGTGACACAGTGTCTGCAGGGAGGGTGGAGGGAAGAAGACAACCCCTGAGCTTGCTTCAGCAAGAGCAGTGAGTCACAGACACTTAGCCTTCAAAAGGGAGCTCTTCAAGTTGTGGTCCATAAACGCTCAGCATGATGAGGTTATATGCTCAAGCAAAAGATAAAAGGTGAAGGAAGGGAAGAGGCAGAAGGGAGAAAGTGGGACAGGGGAGACAGAACAGAAAAAAAATACAGCTCCTGAAACAGACATCTGGAGCGAGTTAAATGCATGAACTGAACACATACATGTACAGAGTATATGTATATGTGTGCACATTTATATGAAGAGGTTTCATTTCTTGTTGATCAAACTTTCCTTGAGGCTTAGTGGCACAGAAACAAGCAACAGCACCACTCTGATTTCTGGTGTCGAGTTGTAAACCTGAGTTTTCTCTGGCTCCTTTGCAGGAACATATTAGTTTATCTGAAATATGATGAATTCAGATGACTGATTTATAGTGTCAACAGGTTCCTCGAGCACTCTCCTTTTTAAGGCACAATTTCCTCATTAGAACAGCAGCATGATCTCTCATTCCCCTTCTTTTCCCTGTCTTCATGGACAGAGCAGGGTTCAATGCCAACTATAACAATTGCCTTAGTTCCCCCAATCCAGTCTGACGAGCTTTAATTACTAGTTCATTACATTATTATTTCTTCTTCCCTTAAGTAAAAGTATTCAAAAGTTTGGGAAAGGTATTGGGTAAGTATTCACTCAACCAAGACTACACTATGGTAATAACATAGTTACTATCTCCTAACATGTCATTCCTTTAAGAGTGTTATTTTAGGAGATGCCTAAGTACATGAGGCCATGCACAAAGCACAAGGTGCAGGATCCCCCTCCCCTCCAAGAGAGGGAAACAGCCTCTGCTCACTTTCAGATTCGCACACCACTGAAGATAGGCAGCTGAGAGAATGCAGGCCTTCACAGTACCAGGCCCTGTAACTTCCTGCACTTGATGTTAATTACAAGATGTAGGAACTTCTATACTCAATATCTCTACAATACTGTCACTTTCAACTTGGAAAAAAAAAAAAAATGGTAAAGAGAACAATAAAACGAGGGGTGGGGGTAATTATCCTTAGGGCAAAATCTCCTCCTCTAAAACACTTCCCCTAAACGAGAGCTCTCTAGGGCCAAAAGGGGGAAGACAGGTATAAGATACTGTACATTTGTAAAGTTAGGTAACCACTATCTGCCACCTCCCAACCTCCTGGTTCAGGCAGCAATCTGCTCCTTGCCCAATGTTCTCTCATGGTAGGACCAAGGGAAGGAGGAGCAGGCAGGAAGGCAAAGTAATTATTGCGATGAATGAAAATAAAAGATGCAAAGGAGCCCTGGCCCAGGTGGCTCAGTTGGCTGGAGGGTCATTCCTAGAACAAAAGAACACGGGTTCAATTCCTGGATTTGATTCCCAGTCAGAGCACACACCGAAGTTCAGGGTTTGGTCACGGTCGTAGGAGAAGGTAACCAACCAACTAATCAATGCCTGTCTGTCTGTGCATCTGTCTGTCTGTCTCTGTCTCTCACCCTTATGTCACTAAAAGCAATGAAAAATGTTCTCAGGCAAAGTGTGTAGGCTCAGGAAAAAGATCAAGGAGGTAGCAGTCCTCCCTACATCTCTATCCCCTAGTCTTCCTCATAAACCTAGTATACGTAGATCAATTTAGGTGAGAGAAAAGCAGTTCCAGGTTTCCATGCTACTGAATTGCTCATCAAAACATGAGTAAAGAATCTCTAGATTATAGGACTATGCCTTAAAGTGATTTCTCATCGTCCCAGTCCTTGAGATATAAGGGGACAGTGGGAACCAACTGACAATTATGTTCACATCAAAAAGCTTCTACTGATGCATACATCTCTCTGGGGCCGAAGAACCAGGCTTCCTATAAATTATGATGATTTATTTAAAGTCAGAGCACTTATTTGCTTTTGTGCCAGCTCTGGGCCCTTTTCATCTCTAGCTCTACCAGGCCCAGGAGAGCACACGTTCATTCCTACAGCTCTGCTGGCCACCAGCTGTGTCCCCGTAAATCATAAAACCTCTGAACAAGCCATTCTTTACAGAGGCCAACAGCATTTACTCGAGATGAACACTCTGCTATTATTCCACTTGCTGAAATTTAAAACAGCCATTTACGACAGCAGCTGAAAGCACGGAACAGTCTCTCTCAACTGTCTGTGTGTATCAATGGGAAGGCTCCGCATGGCCATGGCACACACAACGGGATACATTTTGTATGCTATCTAAAAAGTCACCATCTTTGCACATGTAAGAAGGAAACAAGGAATGTGGATGTCAGGGGAACCAGAGTCAGAACTCTTACAAGAAAAAGCCATGGGGTGAGTGAGGCCTATGTCCTTGGTAAGCCCCTCTGTTCCCACCTGGAGGTGGCCCTTCTGTGGGAGGTGGGTTCACACATGCTGGTAGTGAAGCCACATTAATTCCAGCTCTGGTTCAGAAGGTAATAAGGTAAGCTGAAGGAATTAACTCTAATCAGGCTCAGTCTGTAGTCAATTTTATTTTGAGGGCAAGTGAGGAAGAAAGAATAAAAGAGAGATTGGTGACCAAAGGGAGCCCCTAAGTGCCTGGAAAGATGGCTCTGGAGACATGCTCACCTGGCCTAAAGCCTGCTTTGCAGCCATTCACCCGGAACCAAACCTATCTGAGCCCCACTTTCCTCATCTACACAACAGGGAAGAGTATCAATGTCAAATAAGGTATGATTTAGGTAAAGCATTTAAGTCGGGCACTGGCACTAAAGAGTCACTCAGCCAATGAACTTGGGCTCCTCATCTTTGAAACTCCCCCCCACCCACCCCCACCCATCACACAGGTCACAAGCTGAGGAATGGAGGGAGGTGCCAAAAAGCCTAGAACTCCCCACTTGGAAATACAGCCAGCAGCAACAAGCCCCCAACATTCCTTCTAGGTAGATCACCCAGAGCTTTGGGTACCCACAATACCTGTCCTGTATTCTTCTTGGTCCCCACACTAACTGTGCTTTTGGCATATCTATCTTTTAGAATCTTAAGGGCTGAAAATCCCAATATTAAGGATTTTCATTATTTCTACACCCAACACCAATTTCAACCAACGTAAAGCTGTCCTTCCCAACACAGCCATTGTTGAAAGCAAACATTCCCGCAGGTCACCACTCCATCATAAAGCCAATTGAGAAATGCAATTCCAAATCACTGAGGCCTCCTCCCTGGAGACTTGGAATAAGAAAACGTCAAGTAAAGTTTTCAGGAACAGTACACCAAACTGCACACCTGACATCTGCCCAAAGTACAAAGGGCAATGTGAAAGGTCCCCAGGACCTGGGCAACAGAAATGAGACCCTGCAGCAGGGCTCGAGGACACAGATGAGGTTAAAGCAAACTCATCTTTACAATTTCCATCTCAACAGACCAGTCTTCTTGACAATGGTCAGAGGTTGCCTTCCCACCCTCCCCCACCCCACATTCCGAAGTTCTTATCTTTCAGGGAAGAAAAAGCCCAACAGAGTTACAAGTATTTCAATAATGTGCTTAGAAACCAGCTCTTTTCTGTAAACAAGCCTAATGAAGCATGACTAATAGCGCTCTCCACAAGCCTGAGCCGAGGGAAAAGGGGCTTTTGTTAAGCACTTACTGGAGCAAGTGTGGTTTTGCTGGAGCAGAACAAAACTTAGCTGGTTATTGACTGACCAGGCTTGCTGTGTGCAACTATTCTGCTGTCCATTTCTGTACGTTGTGTGTATAAATACATGTGTTTATTTCGACACAGAGATGCTCTATACACGCACTCCTACATATAAGGGCACACAGCCACCCAAACTCACATTTGGTTACATTTCTCAGCAAATCTGATGAAGATGTGCTCAAAGCATCTAAATGAAACCCAGTTCCTCTCTGACACTTGTATCTTTTCTAGTCCTTGATATTACCTCACATTTCTCTTCATGTTGGTTTTCAGTATGGTGCACCTCAAGTTCAGGGTCTGTAAACTGATGTTCCCTGGGGATACTTAATATTCCAAAGTCACTATGATTTAAACCCGATCGGATTCTTACATTCTAGAGGTTATTTACTTTTGTTTTTAAACAAATTCAAAATTGCTCATGTTTCCTTTCCCCATTTCACCTATTGATTCTGAAACTCCTGAAATTTGTTTCCATGTGATCCCTGCTAAACAAATATTCCATGATGACTTTAAACTTTGTCTTAAGTGCTATTAACACACACCACAACATAAACACGAAGATCGACTGTTGAAGCAGACTTCTTGTTTGGACAAATCAGAATTCTAGTTAAAACTTGCTTTCCTTGTGACTCTAGGCACAAATTTCTGTATAAATTATTGACTGCACTTTGGCCTCATCTGAAACATGAGCCCCACAGGCTGATACGTTCTGACCTCAGGTGGCACATCAACCTTCTCAGAAGAGGCTGGAATATCAGGGCCTTGCACGGGGACTGAGCCATGAGAGCCAATCAATCAAGCTCTCCCACAGCTTTTACAGCCTCTTGTGCATTAGGCCCAAGTCAACCTCCAAGACTCCTATTGTTGGCTTTATTCTCTTCTTCTCTACTCTGATGAAGTTAGGGTTAAGTCCAAGGCTTCAGCAGAGAGAAAGGCTATTGTTAGTAACTCAGTCTTTATTGACTCTGACCTGCAGGGCAGCCAGCTTGAGGTCTTTTCCAGAAAGTAATGCACTGTTAATTGCAGCTCGTCATCAGGGTGTGTTTTAAACACAGCTTTTCAAGGAAAGAAGAGCTAACTCAACATTTCAACATCTTTCCAGGTTGCCTTGTAACACTCTCACGAGTTCATGCACGGACGCACACACACAGACACCACACATATTCATATTGTTGACAAAAAATCTGATTTGTACCAATCAGTCTCGGAATTGCTAAATCTAATACTAATGCAAACATAGAATGTTTGGCTGGACAATGCTAACACTTGTGAGTTGGCAAATACCTGTGCAGATTAGTACTCCAGGCAGGAGAAATTAGATAGAAACCTATTATTTCCTTCTGTTGTCCTTTGTTTTAAATAACTGAAGATTTTATTAGTAAGCAGCCAACAACTGACGAGATGGCCCTGGGGTAAAGAGTACAGAATTCCATTCAGGCTCTGTTTGAAGAATTCTGCACTGTAAAGATGTTGCAGAATTATTGGTCCAAAGACATTCCTGTTTCTTTGAAAGAAAAACCAGGCTATTATATCTTCTTACCCAAATAGACCTCTCTAATAAAAAGTGGGGCAGAGGTGGTAGCCTGGTCAAGTCAGCACCGGAGCACCCAGGGGTGTCCTGACCAGCCAGTCACATGGCAAATCCCTGCCCCCAAATGCACTTGTTGAAAGTGCTGAGCAGCAGGCTAGAATCTGAATGATTTAAAGGAGAAATCACATGCTGACATTTCAGAAACTGGATTTGGGGGGTGGGGGGTGTGTGGAGCTGGCTCAAAACATGAATGCTTTTTTGTTTGTTTTTTACTTAGTTTTTGATTTGGAAATTTTGAGCCACAAAATCCTTCAATATTTAGCCAAGATATTATGCTATTTTATTTAGTACATACAAGTACCTGAATATATGGATTGGTATACACTTTTCCAAACCAGTAAATAGAGCACTATTTTTCAATTAAATTTGACCCTGTGCGTGTGCGTGTGCATGTGTGTGTGTCTGATAGTGTACTGACCCCAAGATATGTGAATATAATTCTAGATTTGATAAGCCTTCCATAAAGGTGGTAGTTCTGGGAACAAACTGTGCTTTATTTATTCTGATAAATAAAGCCTCTTGGTACAGAGCATTCCATTTTCTGGTGCCATTCAATACAACTCACCCTTATATGAAGGAGAATTAGAATTTTCTAATTTAACCAAGAATGCATTGTCAAAGCACTTTAAACCATTAAATATCATGGGCTTCAGGGCCCAAAATTTTTTGTAAACTATTTTTTTAAGAAAATGAATGTGTAGCCTGTTCTTATATAAAAGGACTTCCTTGAGTAGTCCTATTTCTTGAAGTGCAGAAATAAGCTAGGAAACGGTTCAAAGAAAATCAACTAAAATATTCAAATAGC
The DNA here is from genome assembly GCA_004026585.1 of Noctilio leporinus. Classification (NCBI taxonomy): domain Eukaryota; kingdom Metazoa; phylum Chordata; class Mammalia; order Chiroptera; family Noctilionidae; genus Noctilio; species Noctilio leporinus. The sequence continues at coordinate 67,141 of PVIW01005188.1, forward strand.
TACTATACACAAAAAGAGACCACAAATTATAAGACTCCACTTGAGTCAATAAAAATGGAAGCTGCAAGGGGCCAAAACAGATATCACAAAAATATTTAAGCCTATGGACAAAGGGAACTCAAGATTTGCTCACTCAACCTTGGTAAGTTGTTAAATTTGGGGTCTCCTCTGAAGCTTCAAAGGCTGCAACTCAAAACTAATAAATTAAACATTATTTTACACAATAGGCAGCTAAAGACAGAAAATAAATATCAGGGACATTGTCCATGTACTTTATTATGTACAGGTCACAAGCATGTGTTTTTACACAGATTATTTCATTTCTCAGCACTTACATGCCAGGCTCTTTTATTATTTCTATTTTACGGAAGAGCAAATTAACTCTTAAGAAAGTTTAACTGACTGATTTACCCCAGGTTACACAGTCGGAGATTTGAACACCGGTAGTCTGACTTCTGATACCATGCTCCTGAATGAATGCATTATGAAGTTTACATAAACCTTGTTTACAAATAACACAATTTCATAAAGGAGCTCCACACACAGGGATAGGGGTCCACAGGGTAGGGAACACCAGCTAAGCGGTGACCTGGGAAGGTTGGGTGCTGGAGGCACATGCTTGCAGATATGACCATCTCTTCCCAATACCACACATCACACTGGAAGCTTGACATTGACCATGGTGAGAATACTACAAACACCACAGAAAATAGCAAACACTAGGAATCAGGGTTCCTCTCCTCTCTGGCCCCACAACTCCCATCCCAGAGCCAACAGTAAACTATTTACCAGCACACCAATGGTTACACACCTTAAATTGTTGACCTACAAGTCTTCTCTCCCATAACATGCCTTGTAGGAGAAAACAGTGGTCTGGGGAAAACATGGAACCTGGAAATCTTGTATGTTTATGTTTAACTGCTTAGAAGGTATCTACAGAATAAAACTGAGGAATGATTCTAGAATTCACTAGACTACAGTTCCAACTTCTTAGTTGTTCATTTCAAAGACACAATCCATAATTCCAGACTTCTTTTGTTTAAGCACTCACATCTAACCAGTCACAAAATCATGCCTCTTTTGACTCCTACTAATTCCCAACTCTGCCCCTTGCCTACATTCACAGCATTGTCCAAAGTCAGGCCTTGGTTACATTTCCACAGTCATGGCTTAACTCTCACCTGCCTCACACCTTGAAAGTGGCTTTAAATGTCCAAGTTTAGGCGTGCTGAGCTCCAGGAAGCCCTGAAGCTGCCCGACTGCCCCTATGGATATTTCTACCACAGGACTTACCCTGGCATTCAGGATGCCTGAATTTTCCCTGCCAAGCTCTCATTGTAGACTAAGCACCATGTCTTTCAAAGTGCATTGCAAAGAGCAGATGCTCAACAACTGGTTTTTGAGGCAAATAAAATATTAAAATGAATAAAACTGTAAAAGAACTCCAGTATTATAACTATGTATACAAATCGAAATATAAAAATGAACACTATAGAGCTAAGGATTATTTGTCACCTGGTTCTGATACCTCCTGAGTAAAGGTGCCCATCTCAGTTGATTCCCCCCCACTTTAAAAATAATTTGATAATAATATAGATGTAAACAATTTGCAATTCTACACCTTCTATTGTTTCTTAGAAGTTTTTACAACACAAGTACTCTCACGAGTTAAAGAAAAATAGGGATTTTAAAAGGCGTCCATGTCTATGAAACTATTACAAAAACGATCAGCGAGGCAAATCTGCTGCTCACCTGATACAGAGTCTCTAAACACCAACCATCACCTGCCCAGCCACAACTGGTCTGGACTGCTGGCCTCTCCCACTACTCTCCAAAATTTAATGAACAGTCATATCCAACAAATCTCCTCCTGACTGCCTGCCCGTGGTTATTCTCCCAGACTCTGGGCCCCAAAGAGGGATTTGTCATTGCTTAAATAAATTTTACAGATGTAATAGATAAAGGCAATAAAGAAAACAGAGGTTTTGTAAAACAAAGCTGACAGAGCAGAAAGCTATCTCTCCATAACAGCGACGACCATTTGTGCATCCGAGGCTGCCTGTGTGCACCAAGGGGGAATAGACGATGAAGGTTAGGAAGCATGAAATGACAGCCTTCTTTGCCTTTCAGGACACATAAATTTTATTTGCTCAATGTCAATTTTAAAGCCGTGGTTTTCAATCTGCATGTGTGAGAACCAGAAATTGATTTCAGGGAGATATAAAATTATTTAACTTAGTGCTCAGCAATGCAAATCCCAGGTGACACATTCATGATTATTACCAGCGGAAAAATCAGCGGCAGTTTTGAGTGATGTTTTCTCGTGACCTTTGTTGGCACAGATTATTTCACCTGCCTTTCAGTTGATGTGCCACTGGATGCATGCTGGGCCTGGAACTGGTACTGGTTGGTGGTACACTAACTGGAAGTTAGCATGACTGGAAGTGAGAATATTTGTTGCCTGCCCTCAACAGGCAGCCTATGACTTCTAATAGGATTTTCTTGGTGCCATCTAAATAAAATGCAGAACAGTTTTCTTTTCCAGTGTGCTTTACAATAGCTCATGCTCTCCCAATAATACAAATAGATTAGTTTCTTAAAAAGATCAGGTCTTTAAGTTGTTCATGATTGTGTATATGGCTCTTAATTCAAGGGAAGTAGATGGAAAGAACAATCCTTCAACATCCTTGCCTTCATAATATAGTAAAGGCATGTATCCCCTGCAAGACTGTAAACTCAATTTTGACTAGTCTCTTCACCACTCAACTGATCAAAATATAAAGTGGGTTTGCCGTGCATGAGTGTTTTAATCTGTTTAAGAAATTGTGGCATCTAATGGTTAATTCTGATTAATTAAATTAGCCTGATTTTATGTTATAGCATATTTTAAAATAGGAATGTGGTAAATATGCATAAGTTACACTGTGCAGGCAAATAATCTACAATGTATAAGAAAGAAACACTAAAAATATTTTGTAAAAATTCCTATTCTAAAAAAACATGGCCGTAATAGCAACAATACCAGTAATCTATGCTAGTAAATATAGTCAATATAGATGCAACAGATTACAGAGATGTAAATGCCCATTTACGTACTACCATTACACTAATTTTCAACTAAATTAGCAGTTTAGCTGAAAGTAAAAATGAATTACCTGAGTGCATGAGGAATTTAAGATCAATCATACAAGATTACTTTTACTTAGAATGCATTCACAACCCCCCAGTCATTACGTAAAAGAGATCTTGGGTTGGCCAAAAAGTTCCTTTGTTTATCTTTTATTTTTTCCCTAAGATGGCTCTAGTAGCACTTTAACTTCATTCTAAACAATTCTGTTTGACTGTATTGTGAGAGCTGTCATGTTAGTGTGCATTAAAAAATAAATAAAAATTGGTGATTTTTTTGCATAACCGTTTTAATCTTGAGGACGGAAGAAAGTAAGTGACATTTTTAGCATGTTATGCTTTATTATTTCAAGAAGGGTAAAAATGCAACTGAAGCCCTGGCTGGTGGCTCAGTAGATAAGGCGCCTGCCTACGAACCCAAAGGTCACTGGTTCGATTCCCCAGCCAGGGCACATAACCAGGTTGCAAGCCAGGTCTCCAGCTAGGTCTATAGCTGGAGGCAGGTGAAAGGCAACCATACATGGATGTCTCTCTCCCTCTCTGCCTCTCTCCCTACCCCTCTCTCTAAAAATAATAAATAAAACCTTAAAAAAAAATGCAACTGAAACGCAAAAACTATTTGTGTAATGTACGGAGAAGGTGCTACGACTGATCAAAGATGTCAAAAGTGGTTTCTGAAGTTTTGTGCTAGAGAGCTCTTGCTGGATGATGGTAGAGCAGCTGAAGTTGACAGCAATCAAATCAAGGCACTGAATTGAGAACAATAAACATGGTATAGTGCTGAGTTGAGAATAATTAACATTCTACCATGCAAGAGATGACCAACATACTCAAAATATCGAAATCAATAAAGTTATTGGTTAAAAATGAAAAATGTCTTATTTTATGGAAAAGATGAATTATATGGACTGTTTGACAATAAAAGAAAGAAATTTACTGATATGGATTTTGGGATTATAGAAGGAACAATAAATATTTCTTTGCTAAGATTTACACAGGAAGCACTATTCACAACTACACCCCCCATCCCTTCACATTCCTGGTGGCCTCAGAGAAAAGCTGCTTCTGACAAGCACTGAAACTGGCCTCTTGGGACAGCGGTTTGTTGCGGTTCATTCACTGCAAATCCCACAATGCATTCATTTCCCCACTCCTCATGGACACCTTTTTTGGAAGAACTTGCGGTCAAGGTAGCCTGATACGGCTTTCAGAAGAGACACATTAACACCACTCATAATTCTAAGAGTATCTACAAGTATGAGCATGTTCCTATCTTCTAGGCTGGACTACCATTATAGCCAGTAGGCTGGTAGGCTAATGAAAAGCATTCCTGTCTTTGCCTAGAACAAATATTACAACACTAGGAATGGTACTTAAGTTGCCTGTTAATTTAACAAGTGCAGTTAGTGCTGACTATGTATCAGGCACTATTCAAAATGTCTTGCAAATATTAACTCATTTAATGCTCTTAACAACCCAATGGGGAGGGGATGGCACTATATAATGTCCATTTTAAAGTGATGGGCTGAGATGTAGGAGCAGGTAGTAAGTTACTGTAGAAGGTCACATAGGCAGTAAGCAACAGAACCGGGAATTGGAACCTGGGGGTCCGGTGCCAGTTTATGGCAGTCACCCAGGATTCCCATGCATACCCAAAAGGGATGAAAATACCCACCTGGTCATTAATTCAAGGGGGTTGCTCTTTGCCCTAAGATGTTAGGCATCTAAATCTAGATGACAAGGTCTATGGTTAACACAATAAGCTCCATCATATCATATCCAGAATTCCCATGAAAAAAACACCAAAAAATTCATGTAATTTTCAAGCACAAAAGAATCTTGGGGAACAGCTATTCTAAACTTGCTCTCTTAATTGAGAAGGAAACGGAGGCCTAGAGAGATGAAATGATTCATCCCTGGCTCCAGGATTTCCAATTAGCCTTTGTTCACACAGCAGCATCCAGGGCGGGTCATGACCAGGATGGCAGTCAACAGTTTCTCGGTGCTTCTCCAATGAGCAAGAATCCACAATGGCATTCTGCCCCAGTGAGGCTGACACGTGTCCAAGTGACCAGAGTTGCTACAGAGAAGAGGAGGATCAAGAAAAGTGTTCTTTGTAGTCTGGATGAAAAAAAGGCCAGAGCACTGAGCAGAACCAAAGTTGTGGCAGGTAACATGGGGACCAGCCCCCCCACCCCCACACCCTTTCCTTAGTGCACTGAGAAGAACAAGAACAAAATAATAACAAAAAGGCGGAATGAATCAGTACCTCTGATTGCCTTCAGTGTATGTGAGCACAGACTTCCTGGGATAGCACCTTGGTAAGGGAGGTGCAACTGACAGAGAACGAGCTTGGTGACTCCCCTTCTTCCTATCCCCGAAACACCCACCTGAATCTCTGCCCTGCAAGAAATCACATTACAAACTAGAGCTTATCTAAGCCGGCACAGTGAGCAGCTTGCTCCACTTGCTTCATCTTGTCATGAGGCTCAAAAAGTAGGCACTGATGGCTGAAAGGCAGGGCTACATCCCCAGGCGTTCGCTACCTTTGCTTTGGATGAGGCCATTCGTCATCACATCCTCCAGGCCGAATGGAGGCAGTGCACGGCCAAGGGACCGAGCAGGAGGGGTGAAAATGCACAATTTCCAGACCAAATGCAGCCATACTGACAGCAAATCCATAGGCCTTGAGGCTCTCTGGCTTCTGCTAAATGTTAAGAATTGAGGTTCTAAGTTTGAAGGAAATACAGGGCAGATTTTTGAATCCAGGCCTATAAGACTCTTAATGTTTCCCCCAATTCGCTGGAGGATAAAAATCCCTTCAGGTGCTTATTAAAAATACTGATTTTTAGTTCTACTCCAAGCATCTAAGATGATTCTTAGAGCAACAAGGCTAACTAACAGACTTTAAAGAAATAATACATCTTACGAAATATGACATACATAAACCATGTTGATTTTTTTCCAGGAAAGAAGAGGGGAATAAAGATTTTGATTAATTACTTTCTAACATTTGGGGAACGGGGCTGCAGGTGGGTGTAGGAGGCATTATGTGTGTTCTTTAGGAAAAATCACCAAGGAGCCTGGAATGAGGCTAAGAACTTTTCATCTACCTGAGGCCTTTGACAGGGGTATTAATACCATAGCTTAACTTGGTTTAAAGAGAGAATTATTTCACCTTCTGCACTAATCTCTCCTGGCAAGAGGCAGAATTCTGCTATGGCTGCTCACAAAAGTCACGGGGAATTACAGGCTTCTTCCAATATTAATATAAGCTCACTTATTAAGATAAAATGATGTGCTAAAGCACTGGAGAGTCTCACACTGGAGCAGCTATCTACTTTCTTTTACTCTTTTTTTCCTTTTTTTAACAGACAGCATCTAAGAATAAAAGTATCCATTTTTACATCATAGCCTAAAATACTAACAACTTGATATAGTACACAATTGTGTGCTCTTTTACAAGAGTCAAATAACTGAACAGGTCACCGTGCAAGGTAAAATAAATGGTAGCTCAGGGACAAGGTGAACGGCAAGGTAGCTTCTGCAATGCTCCTCTGCTAGGGAAGTTAGCAGGGCAGGGTGGCAGGCTGAAGGGTGATCTCCAGCTCCACCACATCACCACGTAGGGTTAGTTTATCAAAGAGCTTTTCTTCCTTTCTTCTTTTTCTTTCCTCTGTGTGTGTGTGTATGTGTGTGTGTGCGCGTGTGAAAAAGGAGAAGAAGAGAGAGGAGGAAGTGGGGGTAGGAGGAAGGGAGGGAGGAAGAATTCAAGAACGAAGAAAGGAAGAGAGAGAAGCAAATAGGCTTTGCTTTTTTGACGCTGCTCCACCACAGAACCTCTGGTGAGATCTTCAAAAACAACAATTCAGCAGAAAGTGACAGCAGAGCAACCACTGAGTCAGCCCTTGTAAGTCGTTTTCAAAAAGCTGCTTTCAGTGAATCAATTTTCAATGTTGTTTCAGTTATTCTTAGATAGAAAACTTTCTACTCCCTCCCCTTCTCCTTTGGAAATTTGGTAACCATGGTCTCTGTATCCTGCTGAGACTTGATATGCAGAGCTGCCTTCTACCTGCTATTAAGCTGCTGATAGCAGTGTTTCTGCTGCAATTTATGAGCAATGTCAGTTGAAGGCAGAGAGTATTGTACACACTATATTTTCCCAGCTGGAGAGCTCCGTGAATGGAAAGCAAAAACATGAATACACATGCCCTGTGGGCTTGAGGGAATGAAAAGGCAGGGAAAAAATGTCAGCAGGCTAAAATCAGGTGGGTGGTTTGATTATAAACCAAGGAGATAATAAAATATTGAAAGGAGGCTCTACCTAAATGAGCACAAAATAGAGATGCACAATACGAAGAGGAGCCCAGAAAAATCTTTTTCAGCCTGTATGTCCCCTGCTCAGTTATTAGAACTGTGATATATGCCAAGACCCACCTCGAGACCTGGGGTTTTAAATAACTGGTGGTAACTGAAAGGTCATTTGAAACCACAGAAATAAATCCCATTCCACATCAAGCTTCTAATAAGGACTGCAGAACAGGTGAATACCGCACATCCAATTTCCATCCTTTTCTCCCAAATACCTCCACTCACCCAGTACCTGAATAGTCAAGTTTCTTTCTTTGCCCTTAACCAAAAGTATTTTATAAGAAAATAGAAACTGTAGCTGAGAATCAGACACACTGTGTTGTCCTTCCGCTCTTGTCACAGAGCTCACAGAAAGGTAACAGTCCTTGTATTGTAGAAGCCTAATTCTACAGAGAAAGGATCAAATAATGAATTAAGAAGAAAATGATTAAAAAGCCAAGATCTTCTTTCTGTAAAAGCACTACTGAAAAATACACTGTAATGTGTTATTAGGCCCCTAGTTAAATAAACTTGACTTAGTTCTTGCCAATACTGTTACACATTAGAATTAAAGGGGGAGAGGGGATTTTTGTAACCATGCCATGCTCTGACCCCTAAATATTGTGATTTGGTTGATCTGGTTCCAGGCCTACTACTTCTTTTCAAAATATGATTCTAATGTTCTTTATGAAAGTAATGAAGCTGTAAAGAATGAATCAAACCATACCTCAATTACATCAGTAGCAGCCTATATTGACTGGGAAAACCAAGACTATCCTCAATATCTCCAGGGACTAAAAGAAAAATGCATGCAAAATGGATAATTGCAAAAAATAAAGACCATTCTCTATTTTCACTGGACCAGAGGTTAACTAAGGTTTAAAGTAACGCTGGAACAGCGTCTCCATCTAGGTGTTCAACTGTCTTCCTAACCAGAATTTTGTGTTTTAGATTCAGACTATCATCTCCTAGTACCAACAAGTGTAACATAATAATACTGAGCCTGTTAAATGTACCAAGCCCAGAGCTAAACCAGGAGAAAAGTAATTACCATTTAAATGGCAACATGAGGCTCTTTGAAGGAGAAGCCTTTTGATGTTAGCATCTCAAATGCTAAAAGGCAAATATCTCAGATGTTGACATTGTTCAGAGGAAACCCAGAGAAAACAAATCTGTCTCCTATAAGTTCTTTCATCAGAAAGAAGCAGGAACCCAAGTCATTTATCATAGGCTTGTAGTTAGTACATGGAAACAACAGAAAGGTCCTACTAAATTTAGGTGACTATGAATAAACTAGGAAGAAAAGAGGAATGCATATAACTGGCTTTGCAAATGGTGGGGGGAAAAATGCAACATGAGAGACTGGGTACATGCAATTAGTAAATTTCTGGAGTCCCTAATATCCAGTGAAGGTGGCCTGACTGTAATATCTTAGATATCTCGACACACCCTGTCCTCTACCAAAATTGGGAACATAGTCTGCATCCTTTCTAGTGGATTCAGCACAAAGTTGGGAGTGCCTGTCACTATTCACCACAGTTTCTTAACTGTGGTGGGGTGGGGCGGGCTTTTCTCTGCAAATGATTAGAAACACCTGGCATTATAATGCCATATATGCACAAACACACACACACACACACACACAGGTATTGTACACACGTTATGCTTAATTACTGTTCAATTAATTAACTATTTAGTAGATTAAACATGTTCTACATTATTCACGCATTAAGACACTTCAAAATATTCACATTTATCCTCCAACCACAAGAGATGGTCTCATACTTTTCATTTCTAGGGGCTCACACAATGCTAGACACACAATAGAATATGGTTGATTCTACCGAATGCCTTGGATTTTCACCTTTGCTTGCTCATTTCTTTGTTTTTAAAATAATACTATATTTATCTCCACAAGCTCAAAATCATGAAAATGAAATAGAGTGAAGCACCAGACAATAGCCACTACCTCCAGCTTATTTTAAAAAGACTACATAGGGGTGGAGCAAGGAGGAGAGAAGGAGACCTTCAAGTACAATAAGACCTTTTTATGTGTTTTGGCTTTTAATTACAGGTGATATCCCTACTCATCACAATAAACAGTTGAGAATTTGCCATATTCCTCTGGTGGAATGTTTAGCTCCAAAGAGGCTTTTTATGTCAAGATTTATGCAGCATATAGTTTATGATGATTTAACAACAGAGAGTGATTGTAATAGTTTGCCGAAAGGACATAATTGAGACTTGCTTCTCATATACATTTTCCTAAATCTGAAAGACTTTTAATTATTCACAAGACAGTGAGTGCCTACAAAGCAGATTTCTCTGCTCAGAGGCAGACCAGGTAAATGATGAGAAAATTCACCCACCCCCATAACAGAGTAAGTGGAGTATTTGCGAGGGCCCAGTGAATACTTGCCTGCTCATGAAAACGACCTACTGAGCTTTGGGTTCCTCTAGTGACTCTGGAGCTGGGGCAGAGTTTCAGTAAGCATTCCAGGTAAATGTGAGCACCAGGCAACGGTGCACAGACATTTCTGTGTATCCTGCACTTTGTCCAACAAGCCCACAGCTGTTCAGAACTGCTGCATATTAGAATCACCTGAGTGGTGTTTTAAAAACCCCGATGCCCAGTTTAAACTAGAACTCCTGAGAGTGGCACCTAAGCATCAGAATTTCCTGGTTCCCCCAGATAATTCATGGGACATTCATGAATCAATGACCTATTCTTGCACACTGGTTCCTGAATCCTGACAGCTGATCAGAATAACCTGTAGGACATCGTAAACACTAACAAACAAAATCATCTTAAATCAACTAAGTCAGAATATTTGGAAATTCCAGGGCATTTCCCCTAAGTTCCTCTAGTTATTTTAGTGTGTAGCTTGGGTTAAGAATAACAGGTCTGGGAGATTCTAAGATTCATACAAGGTATTTAAACAATAAGGTTTTATTGGAACAATCTTTCTCGGTCGAGCATATGATTATGCTTGTACAACAGAGTAACCAATTAAAAAGCAAAAGTCTCTTTTTTGAAGATTACAATTCAGCTGATAAGATAAATAATGAAATGAAAAAACAAGAGAATATTATTACAAAGTTTCAACTAGGGTAATTTATAGATGCCGAATTCTTAAGTGTTGAGCAGAAAATAAAAGTGTTCTTAGCAAATTTCCAGTTCATGTCAGCCAGACATGTACACATTCAAATGTGTACAGATTCTTCATGAAAATTACTTAAGGCTAACTTGGAGGCATGGTTTGAGAGAAATGAAGTCTTCTGGGGCCTTTTAACCTGGCTGGTATGTTTATGTTTGAAGACTGTTTTCTTACAGGAAAATTCTAAAATAGTTTCAATCCAAGTTCCTGTCATCAACCTTAGGGAAGTTTATACAATGTCAAAAACACTTATGATAATAACATCTTTCCATTTTAGAAAAGCAGTTTTGTATCTATTAATGTTTTCATATTACTACATCCATAATGCCATTGCACAGATGAGAAAAATAAGGCCTATGGTGTTTGATAACTTGCTTAAAAGCCTCTTGTCTCTGCTAGGATATATACCATAAGACTACAGCCCTCTTTTAAGCAGAAATATCCTTAATCTATCTGTTATTTAGGGAAATTTTATTTACTCAAATATATTTTTTTGCCTCCCTCCCATGCGCTAGACACTACCAGATGCTTGGAACACAGCAGTGAACAAGAGAATCCATGGCCACATACTACATGGGACAAGACAAATAATGACCAAGCAGCATCTATAATTTTAGATACTAAGTCCCTACAGAAAATAAAGCAGTGTAAGAGTTCAGGAAGTGATAGGAGAGAATATCTGAGCCAATACCTAAAAGGTGCGATACGGTTGGCCATGAGGAAGGTCTTGGGGCACTGAGCAGAGGGGGAAAAGGAAGGCGCAGGGCTGTGGGCAGCAGGGTGAAGCTACCGGGGACTGGTAGAGTTTACTTATTCAACACATATTCTCTTAGAAGATAGACTTCAAGAGTGGTACATACTTATGGAGAGTGTAGTGTGTTCGTGACTTACATGAAGTTAAAGAGATGCCATCTACGGCCTTAAGTGAATGCCACAGGAGAAACATACCCAGAACCCCCAGTGATGAGCGAGAACAGTAGATAGTTGATGCTCTATGAACTCAGAGAGCTGAAGGGGTGCATATAAAGGAGGCAGGCATTTCGCTGGAGGTTTTCTTTTCCTAACATTTGGCTTTTTGATCTTAAAATCCCATGTGACTCTTCTAGCTGTAGTTTTAACAATCATTAATGAGTGTATTTTGCAGCAGCGATGACTTATCAGGACCACTACCAAGAGCAGAGAAACTAAGCTACTGTTCCTTTATATTGCTGTGTAAATAGGAACCTTTCTTTGAAGTGTGTGTGTAATAAGTGGTCATTTTATAATCTATAATACCTGGCATATTTTGTGGCATACCCTTTGGCAAAACAAATGTAAAAAAAAAAAAAAAAAATGTAGCATGCTGCTTAAAATAGATTGGTTTGTTTAAGAGCAGGCCAGGCTACCAGGAGACACAAGAACATTCACAGGAACAACGTTTGAAATAGCAAAGAACTGGCCACAATCCAAGACCATAGGCACAAGAATGGATAAATAATAATGATGATTCAAACAACCTGATACAGCAGTGAAAATGAACTAGAGCTTAATGTTGAGTGAAAATAGCAAGCTGAGAAAATATACTGTATATGATTCCCTTTATAAGACGTTCAAAAACAGGCAACACAAACAATGAATTATTTAGGAATTCATAGAGATATAGTAAAACATGGGACTAAAACCACAAAATTCAGAATACTGGTTTCATAGAGCAGAATAAGAAGCAGAGAAAGGAACAGTTCCCAGGGGATTTCAAAGGTGTTGAGACTGTAGTTGTCTATTTCTTCATTTAGGTTGTGGGTTCACTTTCACGCTGTTCTTTACACCTTACAATTACATTTAAAAATCACATTTTGCATATATTTAATAATAAAACAATCTCTAAAACTGACTTAGGGAGAATGCAGGTCTTCACCCAAATGCTGTTCTGTCTTATGTCACATTTGTATTCAAATGCTTTTTTTAAAGCAGAAGTTTAACATCCTTTCTCCCATTTATCCAATGTGCTGGTGTACACAACCTGAAGGGAAGGAAACAGCCTGAAAACACAAGGCAGATTGTCAATGAAAACTGTTTTCCTGGCCAAGCCTGGAGTTGGTCCCCTTGCCCTTTGACAGACTGTGGAGTCTGGAGTCCTGGTCTGACTGACACAGCGCAGGGTCCCCGAGACCTGCTGCAGCCCCATTCGCTCACCAGGGTTCCTAGGCAAGAGCTTCCCAAAGAGAGAAAAATAAAACCCTTACATATCTGTGCAAATCAAAATTCATAGAACAGTGGCAGGCAGCCAACCCATCTATTCCAGGTCTGCTCTCCCATCTGCTTGGCCCAGTAACTGCGGAAAATACAAGCAAATCACTTCTTCTACAACTAATTCTCAATAGGGCTTCTAAAAACCAGACTCCATGATACAACTTTAATAAGACCAAACAGCTTATTATGATCAATAAAGCAAAGCCTTCCAGCAGTTACTGAGCCTAAAGCTGGTTCAAATGCCTCTTCGTTGGCCATAGAGCTTGAACAGCATCCTTCTCTGGCACTGTGGAGGGCCTGGGGCCAGGCAACACTCACATACCAGGAGGGAGCTCTGTCCTGATTTCCCTCTACAGAGCGACCCAAAGGCATTCTCATCCTGCTAGATTTTATTAGCCCCAATATATGGTAATTAATTTACTGCAGGCTCTTAATTCATAAATGGATCAAATAAAGCCTTCCCTGGCTTTTGGCAGCTAACCCTGACTAAATCATGGCGACTAGGAGTTTGTTCAAATGCTGCCCATAAGTCAGCCCCTGCAGCTTGTAAAGTTCAATTAGAGTTCTTAGCTTATTGTGCGCTGTAGAGCTTCAAAGAAGGCATTATTCATGCAGTTTCCATTGCCAAAAGGAGGAAAGCTGGCCACGAAGCAATTCCTAGAATGTAGATCCAGGCATTACCAGGAAATGTGAAAACTTCAACTCTCACTACCCAAACGCCTCCACTTTGGAACAAAACTCACTGAGCTGTAAAAGACTAAAATGAATCGAATGAACTATGGAAATCGACATAATAATGAAAGTTCTGACCAAGAATGCACAAACATAACACCTGCCAGAGTTTCCTTTTCTGCAGTCCCCAAACATAAGCCATTGGTAGGTTCCTGTAAATGTAGTCTAGACAGGCTGGGGGTTGAACTAGGGACCAGAAAGGCCATCTTGGAACCACCGCCCCACCCCCACCACCACAATGGGCTGTCGTTTCAGTTCTCACGCTGGGAGGAAAGCCAGGAGCACAGCTTAACAAAGGTTTGCCTCTGACTGCCACTTTCTGAGCTTGCACTTTCGAGGTCCTGTGTGTTTGCCTTGTACGCTGTCTACTTCAGGCAGGGCTAGTGACAGCTCTGCCCAGGCGAGCAAGGCAGGAACTTTCAATCTGACGTTTTCCTTCCCAGCAGGTAAGTGACTGGACTCTGGTTTAGCTTCCCAAGGGAGGTTCTGCGGTTGCCCTCAGATATGAAAAAGAATCAGTGTGTTTTCCCAAGAACATGCCATTAAGTCAGAAAAAGTCCCTGGCAACAAATCTCCACGTCTGCCGGCAAAAGAAGAACCTGGTGCTGCCGGTTCTGTAAACATCCAGCCTTTTCTATTGCAGGGCAGCAGGCTTAGATGAAGGAGCAGGAAAACAATTCCACTGTGAGCTACTGCCAGGGAGGCCAAGACTCTAAATCTCCTTGAAGCTGAAAACAAATTAGCAGCTTTGCTTGCATCAGGCTGGCCATCTGAAAGCAGGCTTCTTTTCACTCGAGCATTACAAGCTGTGCTCCTTACAGATAACAGTTAAGGATATAAAAAGTTTCCTTCCGCTTACTGCCTGTCACCTTATTGATTTTATTGACAAAATTGTGGGAAACCACATGACAAGCTCCCCTGGCTGCCAATATGGGCTTGAGCAAATTGGGGGTGCAGACAGGAGAAACAGTAGTTTTTAAAGTCATAAACTATTTTCTCAGTCTCAAAAAAAAATAAAATAAAATAAAATAAATTTTAAAAATAAACTAACTTGACCTCCTTTACCTTCATCACCCATCCAATCCATCCACCCATCCATCCACGCAGACAATACTCCTTTATTGGTAGCTGCCCAAGCTCTTGACACTTGGGATACATGAGTGAACCCGAGTCAGGAATGCTTCAAGGACACTTCTGGTCAAGATGGCCAGAGTAGGCAAGGCTCTCCTCCTCACACAACCACATCAAAACTACAACTAAAATACAGAACAGCCATCACTCAGAGCCATCAGAAGTCGAGATAAATGCAAGTCTGACAACTACAGAAATAAAGAAATCACATCCATCCACATGGGTAGGAGGGGCCCAGACTGGAAACAGACTGGTCCCTCAGCTATGTGTGGTGGGTAAAAATTTGGGAGGGATATGTTGGGAGCAAGGAGGCCAACACCAGGTTCTCCAGCCCAGGGTTCCAGTGCCAGGAAGGTAAGTCCCCACAACTTTTGGCTGCAAAAAACAGCTGGGATTGAATCAGTAGAAGAAAGCCCCAAGCAATTCCTCTTAGAGAGCCCACACACAGACTCCTTACTCAGCCTCACTCTCACTGAGCTCCAGCACCGGGGTAGCAGCTTTTAAGGTGCCAGTGGTTTATAGGAAGAAAGTGAAGTACCTGACATCAAGGTGAGCAGAGGTCTTTGTCCCTTTTCTAAACCCTAACCCCACAGAGCCCACAAGCTGGTTCCATATCTGAGACCCCATCAATCTGGCTAACACTGTTTGACCCACCCTGGAGATTCCACAAAGACTCCGCCCCACCCTACTTACAGGCCCATCCAAGCTGCTTTTCCATATGGATGGCGGATATTGGCTCAGGCTTCACAACTTTCTAAATCCTCTCAAACAAGCAACAGTTGCCTCAGTGAGCCCCAAGCCCAG
The DNA here is from genome assembly GCA_004026585.1 of Noctilio leporinus. Lineage (NCBI taxonomy): Eukaryota > Metazoa > Chordata > Mammalia > Chiroptera > Noctilionidae > Noctilio > Noctilio leporinus. The sequence goes on from PVIW01005188.1 coordinate 82,671, forward strand.
CACTGGCAGTAGTCGGCTAGATCCACAGCTTAGCTTCACCTGAAAAGCTCCAAAACCCAGCACAGGTAGCAGCCATCTCAGATTGCTTTATAGTTCAGGCACAGTGACCCCAGGTAGGGGTTGACCTTGGCCAGCCCAACCCAGGAAACCTCAGGGCCAGCACACCCAGTGGACAGCTACAGACCACATTGTAGCAGCACCACCTGTAGTGCCTCTGGCACAGCTAATCCCCCACAGAGGACAGAGCTTGGTGGTAAATGGTCACAGCCAGGTCCTTGCAGCTGACTGGCCTGGGTAAATCTCTCCCATTGATCTACCAACAGCAAAGCAAAGCTCAAGGACAAAAGGAAGGTGTACTCAGCCCATATAGGAGATGGACCTCAAGTACTGAACTACAGGGACTGGGAAGACTATGCCACTGGACCTCACAAGACATCTACTACATTAGGCCAAACTACCAAGATACAGAATCAAAGCAGCTCTGCCTAATACATAGAAACAAACACAAGGAGGTTGCCCAAATGAGGAGACAAAGAAGTATGGCCCAAATGACAGAACAGATCAAAACTTCAGAAACAGACTTAACAAAATGGAGATAAGCAATCTATCTATCAGATGCAGAGTTCAAAACACTGGTTATAAGGACGCTCAAGGAACTTAGTGACGACCTTGATAGCATAAAAAAAGATCCAGTCAGAAATGCAGGATACACTAATTGAAATAAAGAACAATTTACAGGGAAACTTTAGTAGACTGGATGTAGCCAAGAATCAAAAAACGATATGAGACATAAGGAACCAAAAAAAAAAACCAGTTGGAATAACAAGAAGAAAAATGAATCCAAAGAAATGAGGACATTATAAGCAGCCCCAGGACAACTTCAAGCATTCCAACATTTGCATCATAGAGGTACCAGAAGAAGAGAAAGAGCAAGAAATTGGAAATCTATCTGAAAAGATAATGAAAAAAACTCCCTTAATTTGGAGAAGAAAACAGAGATGCAAGTGCATGAAGCACAGAGAGTCCCAAATGAGATGAATGCAAAGAGGCCCACTCCAAGACACATTATAATTAAAATGCCAAAGTTTAAAGATAAAGAGAGATTATTAAAAGCAGCAAGAGAAAGCAGTTAGTTACCTACAGGGGAGTTCCCATAAGACTGTCAGATGATTTCTCAAAAGAAAGTTCACAGGCAAGAAGGAGCTGGCAAGAAATAGTCACATGAAAAGCAGGGACCTATAGCCAAGATTGCTCTACTAGGCAATGCTATCATTTAGAACCTAAAGGAAGATAAAGAGCTTCCAAGACAAGAAAAAAACTAAAGGAGTTCATTACCAAACCATTATTATATGAAAGGATAAAGGGACTTATTTTAAGAAAAAGATCAAACTGTGAACAATAAAATGGCAAAAATATACATATCTATCAATTGAATCTAAAAAACAAAATAAACAAAGAAGAACAGGAACAGAATGAATCATGGATATGGAGAGAATTTTGGTGGTTTCCAGATGGGAGGGGAGTGTGTGGGAATAGGGGAAAAAGTGAGGAAATTAAGAAGTATAACTAGGTAGTTACAGAATAACCATGGGGATATAAAGTACAGTACAGGAAATGGAGTAGACAAAGAACTTACACACATGACCCATGGACATTAATAATGGTGGGAGTGGGGGTTGATTGAGAAAGTAGGGAGTGCTGGGTGGAGGGGGGACAAAGGGGCAAAATCAGTACAACTGTAATAGCATAATCAATGAAATATAATTTAAAAAGATATCAGTGTGAATAAGATATCAGTGTTAATATTTACAATCATCTTTTACAATCTTTATACTCAATAAGGAAGGTAAGTATCTTCTATCACACTAAAGTTGGTGAACTAAAGCAAAAAGCACCCTTCTAGGCTGAGAAGAAAAACTGAAAAAGAAAAGTACAGCTGACCCTCAATACAGGTTAGAACTGCGCAGATCCATTCACACTCTGATTGCTTTCAATAAAAATACAGATGGCCTCTGTATAGCCTGGGTTTGGCATCCCTGGGCTCAACCAACTGCGGATCAGACCTATGACTGTTAATCCCCGTGTGCGAGGGCACTTAGGGTCTTCATAAATTCTGAGTAAGGGTCAGCTTTTGTAACCCTGGCATTGTCCAAGGGTCAACTGTAATTACAAGTGCTTTGGTTAAGTGAGCAGAGTACTTCCAGATACACCCTGGGGCCTGATTCTACCATAGAACAAGGTGAAGGGACCCTGGCCTTAATGAGGCGTTGTCAGTGCTTCAGTCTCTCCTCTGTATTGTAGAAGAAAGTGTTTATGAGACCTGTCTCAATTTCCTTCTTAGAGATGCAGGTGTTAAAAGATGGGTCAACAACCACGTGGATGAACATTTGGCTACACTGAAAAGAATTTGTGAAAAACCAGCTTGATGAACAGCTAGCATTGCTAATAAAAATAAAAAGAAACAGAGTTCAAACCCAAAATAATAATCAGGCCAGGACCCATGAGGGAGACAGGTGTAGGGGGTCTTAGGGGAGTCTGTCCATTCCAAAAGCTACTAAGCTTCTTTTGTTTAGATAACCAATATCTAAACAAAAAAAGGCAATTTGTTGTTTCATTTATATGCCCCTGTTTTAAATGACCAAATCTAAAGCATGTCTGAAAACTGAGCATAACTAATGCCAAGTTTGGGAAAACATGGACCAAATAAACTATGATAATAATAAATTGAATGACTGGATCTTTCTGTAGAAATAAAGTGATAGTTATGATGACCCATTCCAAATCAACTGAAATTATTTCAAATTCAGGTCATGAAATAAATGGTAGCTACCAAGAAAACTCAACAATAGAAATCAAGGCTCTTTGAGAGTTTTCTCATATTGAAGACATTATGGTTAATAATTAACAACAACAATAATAATAATAAAAGATTAAGTTTTTTATACAATAGTGAGACCTTGACCCATTTTTCCTAAAATTGAAATAAAAAATATTGGTGGCTGGGAAATAAGAGAATGCTTTTCTGGGGAAACTGATTAGAGCAAGAGAAAAGGCATATGGAAATGCCCAGCTGGGGGACCCCCTGGAGAGATAATCCACCCAGATGGTCCTATACCATTAAAATGGTCCACCTATGCATGTGGAACTTCAATCTAGCATATTATCACTCTGATGCAGACAGCTGAGGATCATCAGGCATTTGGGAAACAGTCTCCAACACCAAAGAGGCCAACACACACACACATACAGAGTAACTTAGAGGACTTAGAAACAATGCTGAGAGAAAAAGAGAGGTATGTAGAGGGAGGCAGAGGGGAGGCAAGAGGAAATTAACATCCTCCAGCAATGCCCACTCCCTTTGTTCATGTTCAGGAGTCATGCATGTAAGTTCTTTGGCAATGCCATTTCCTACACTTGCTCTTAACATCCCCTGCCTATTCTGTAACTACCAATTTGTACTCTTAATCCCTTCACCTTTCCCCCATTCTCCCAGACCCCTCTCCACCCCCACTGGCCACCATCCCAATGTTCTCCATGTTTCTGGTCCTGTTTCTGTTCTGCTTGTTTGCTCAGTTTGTTTTTTAAGAAACAATTCCAAAAACAAAAAGAGCTTTCAGAAATGAAACCTATATGAGAAGATTATTTTTTTAATGGAAAAAAAAACAAAAAACAAAAAAAAAAAACCCTGAATGATAAAGCTGAGAAACTCTCCCTCCATGTTAGAAAATGCATAAAAAACTCAATAAGAGGTGGGGGATGATGACAAATTAGAAGATTGATATATGAGATTCAACTTCTAAATAAAAGGAGCTCCAGAAAGAGAGAACATAGAAACAGAAATTATATCATTCCAAACAAAGACATCTGCAAAATTTCCAACACTACAGGGCTTGAGTTTCCAGTGAGAGGACCAAGTTCAGCACAAATGATTAAAAACAGCTCTGAATGTTGGGGACAAAGAAGATGATGGCTTCAGGAGATGGGGAGAGTAATTAAGTATCGAACCCAAGATCTCAAATCAGGATAGTGTTGGACTTGTCAAAACAATGGAGCTCAAAGCAATGGCCAAAATCCCCAAAAGTCTGAGAGAATATGACTTTAACCAATTTTTGCATCAAGCCACTTTATCAATCAAGTGTGAGGGCAGAAGGAAAACATGTTCAAGCATCCAAGATTTCACAATTTTTAGTTCCGTGAACCCTTTCTTGGGAAACTATTGGAAGATGTGCTTCACCAAAATGAAGGGATAGATGGAAACAAGAGACAGATCCAGGAAATAGAATATGTAACACAAGAGGCAAGTGGAATTTTCCAGATGGTGTACAAGCGAGAGCTCAGATTTTCACAGCTCAGCATACAGCCTGAGTTCAGTCCAGATTGGAGCAGATCAGAAGACTCCATAGAGACTACTTCAAAAGCTACAATCTATAGATTGCTTGATGTATTTCAACAAACAGAAGCAAATGTATTTCTGGCATTATAGTCTATGCTCAACTAGTGATGGATACATAGAACACTAAGCAAACAAAAAATAAAATAAAATAAAGCCATTATTCACTCCAAGGAGAAAGCTGAATGAGAAAGGAAAGGTATGTGGATGTGCTGTGAATAATACAGGGTGAGGCAAAAGTAGGTTTATAGTTGTGAGTATGTGAAACAGTTTATTTAGGCTTGTATTATTAATTATTGCATTATTTAACATACAAACAACAGAGTCATATTGTAAACATTCAGTATTGATCAATCTAAAAATTACTTATGGCCCTGACCAGTGTGGCTCAGTTAATTGGGTATTGCCCTGTGAAGTGAAAGGTCACCAGTTCAATATCAGATCAGGGCACATGCCTAGGTTGTGGGTTTTGTCCCAGTCGGGCACTTAGAAGAGGCAACCAATCAATGTTTCTCTCTTGCATCACTGTTTCTCTCCCTTTGTTTCTCCCTCCCCTCCCCTTTCTCTAAAAATAAATAAATGAATAAATAAATAAATTACTTATGGTAGGCAGCCTCCCAGTTGGCTCCTAATGACTGACTTTTGCTTATTAGTATTCACACACTGGCATCCTGACCTTGAGTTTGGGCTAGACTTACTTCTAATGAATAGAATAAATGCAGATGTAATGGACTGCCTTTTCTCACATTAAGTTATATACAAAGACTCTGGAATACCTTGGGCTTGTTCTCTCTTGGACCTTGCTGGGAAGGCAAACTGGCAGGCCATGACAGCCCTAGGAACAGACCCATGTGGCTCAGCAAGGAATTGAGGCCTGTGGGAAAGTAAAGCCAGCCAACAATAATATTAAGTGAACTTAATAAACATGAATCCTTCTGCTTTGGTCAAATCCTCTCAGATCACCGTGGTACCAGGCCCATAGATTGACCGCAACCTCATTGGACAACTTGGGCCAGAAGCACCAAGTGAAGCTACTCTCAGGTTCCTGACCTACAGAAATGCTGAGGTAATACTTGCTGTTTTAAGGAACAGCATTTCAGTGATTTGTTACAAAGCAATGGACAACTCCTAACTGCACTGAAAGAATGAGGCAGGAAAATATACATGTGTTGGAGAGGGAAGTAAAAGAGCTAAATCATCATCTTCCATAGGAAGAAGTTAATATATAATACCAAAAACTGAAAAGGTACCTCAATAAATAGCCACACAAACATGTTTTCAAAATATAAAGAAAAATAGCACAGCTAAAAGTGTTTAAAGAATTTGGTTACCACTTGGGAGTAGAAACTGGGAGAAAGGCAAGGTAGAATAAGAAACTACTATTTTTTGTTAGAATTTGTGGCTTCTTAGACTATACACACACATAACCTGAATAAAAAGTTAAAAAGAAAATGAAACTACACTTGTTTTTTTAACTCTCAGGCATATATTTAATTCTCTATTTCAGTTGTCTTTGGGTATTTTGAGAAATTTTAATGAGTCTTTTAAAATCAACTTTATTGGGGTGACACAGATTAACATCATGATATGAATAATGAGTCTCAATACAAGGTGGAGACCATAGCACTAGAAGTCATTGGAGCTTATGCAGGCATTTTAGACCAAGGATTTGAAAACCTTCTAGTGAAACTTATGATTCTACATTTTAGGAATCTTACCAGGTATGGTCTTCAATGTGAATATATCAGAGCTTAAAATAAATGTCAGCTAACTCAGACCAGACTCCACTTCACCTGCACAACTGCTTCTAGGTCAGTAAGTGATCTGAACAGACAAAGAGTTCCAGAATTGATCCATTCTTTAGAAATTCGAGTCCTACCTACCTACTGCTCAAGAGGACTTGGCCCACTAACCCAGAGAGTGATATAAAGGGTACAACACCATCAAGGATGACGATTTGCTAATAAGTTTATTCAAAATCCTGAAATGATTCTGGCAAAAACAGCCTATGATCTTCATACTCCTTTGCTCTACCAAACTTCAGGTACCTTCCAGAGGCTACATGTTCCAAACCACCACACCCATTTTACACATGAGGAAAATGAGGCTCAGAGCCAAGAAAACACAACTAGATGGTGAAAACAGCAAGATGACAGCCTCAGTCTTTCTACACATAGCCAAGTGCTTTTTTCCTAGGGTTTTTATTTTCCCTTATACCTTATCAAATTTACCCATAGTGTAAAGGCATTTCTGAACTACATCATTTCATTCAGCTTATGTAAAACACATTAGCTTTCACAGTGAATAAGGGATGTCACAAAAAGCAGAGGAAGCAGATGACTAAAGAACTTCATTAGGTCATTATACACACATATAGTTTAAGAACAAATGGGAATGGTCGGAAGTAGGAATTCCCAACAGAAGTTTAATAGTCACATGCATTTCCTTTTTCTTTGAACCAGTCTACCTTTCCTCTTAATGACCAATACACAAGAGTAACCACAAAATTATAGCAATCACATAATTCTGTTTTAATTGGGGTTTTTCTCATGGTGCTGCTACATGTTTTTTCTCAAAAAGTTTATCAAGTAGCAATCACAGCTAGACTACCAAGAACTCCTGAGGTATTTAAAAAACAATACATGTAGCCCTGGCTGGTGGCACAGTGGATAAGGCGCTGGCCTGCAAACCCAAGGTTGCTGGTTCAATTCCCGCCAGGGTACCTAACCAGGTTGCAAGCTAAGTCTCCAGCCAGGTCTGTAGCTGGAGGCAGGTGAAAGGCAACCATACATTGATGTCTCTCTGCCTCTCTCCCTTCCCCTCTCTCTACAAATAATAAAATCTTTTTAAAAAAATAAATAAAAAACAATACATGTTTTTTAAAACCTTGATTGATGAACAGATATCAGAATATTGCAACCAAAAGGATGAAGGATAATTTTTAATAAAAACACTACAGGTGCTTCTTGATTTATGTAAATATGCCCTTCTAGGTCTCAATAAACATAATGTTTTGTGTGAAATATAAAATGCTTCTTCTATTTAGCTATCATGGGGTATTATAAAGGTGCATAACTCCTCACAAGCATTTTTAGTTAGGTACTGTCACTTGAGATATTTTTCACTCTTCAAGTAACCTGAAAAGTTCATGTGCAGTTGGAGAGAGCTTCCAGCTGCCTTCAAGTGATTCTAATGTTTTAATTTTGGGTTCTAATCAATCATATTATGCTTACCAACTGGCCTGACACTCTTGCTATATCTTTTCCCTTTTCATTAATGAACAGAATGAAATAAATGGGCCAATGACTCCAAACACTAAACCATAATAAATTGAAGGTGCCAGAATTTGTACAGTGAAAGAACGAGAGAAATTTAGGCTCCCTGACAGTCCCCTAACAGTCCTCTGTAAATACCAAACTACTGTTTCTAATGTCCAAAATAGGCAAACAATTTAGTGAGTAAACACATGCCCCTTGGCTAAGTATGTAAACTCTGTCGCTATACTACATCAGAATGACAGGATAGGAGTTGAATCTGGGTGCAGGCACTTGTCAACAAGCTAGACCCCAACCCCAAGGGATTTGGGTTAGCTGCCAGGCCTGAGTGACTTCTCAGAGGAAGAGCCCAGTATGGTCCAGCCCACCCTCTTCTGAAATCTGGGTGAACAAATGTGGACAAGACAACTAGATCAACCTTCACTAAAGTTGATTCACTAAATCACTAAATTCACTAAAGAATTCTGTAGATTTGATTTTCCTTTGGATTCTGCCTTGAATTCCACCTGAGTCACGAATTCCCTATACTTCATTTTCCTTGCTTTGAGAAAATAAAGAGGGTGATGCTAACCACAATCTCAAATACTTAACAGTTACACTCAACATATGTCATGCTTTGTTGAAATTCCATACTTGGAAATGTGCTACTGCAAGAAATTATAAACTCAGGAGGACTGGTGTGAATGATGATGTTTATTTAAAGAAGATATTTAATTCAAAAGCCAGATATAGTGAGATGTCCTAGAGGGTGTACACTTCAGAGATTCTCTAGTAACAGGCTGAGGATTCTGTGGTTAATGATCTTCTGAATCACTGAAGATTAATGCGCAGTCAACATGATTTTAAGTAGCTCATGACATTCTGGTTCTTTGTAAACTGACCTGCCATTCCCCTAATCCCACTGGATCATTTGTCCCACTATCAAATTAGAACTTAACATGTTTTTAGAACTCCCTATGAATATGATAATGCCTTTCAGTCACCTTACTGAGCAGAAAGGTGTTACAGAGGAGACCAGTTCAACATGGTGCCAATGCTCTGCCAAGAAGACTGTCACAGTTCCAATCTATGGCCTCCTGATTCGTCTGCCCTGAAGTGACTATTCAAAAGCTTACTAAGCTCAAAGAGCCTCTCACATGCTTGCTTTCCATGGACCTCTCGGTTCCAGGTTCAGAGAGTGCCAAGCCAATGCACCAAGCCCAATTATGGTTTTTCTGTGTTTCCAGTATCCACCCCTTCTGTGTTTGTTTAGACAAGAAATAATTTTATGTGTGTTCGCTCAAGGTGCTGGAAAGAAGCAGCTCAGTGTGAGTGCTGTCTGGAACTGGCTGGCTTCTCATATTCCGAAAAGCTACCAGAGCTTCTCACGAAGCTCCAGGAGGCAGTGGAAAGCAGTCTTTGTTGGTTCTCTTTAAACAAGTTGGCCTGTGCTGCTACTCAAGCGAAATAAGACACATTAAACGTTCTCAGTCAGCTCTTTCAACTTGACTTACTTCAAAAGTTGTCTGTCAACGTGGATATCAAGAAGACGTCTACATGACAACGTACAAACTGTGCAGATGTACATGGAGTCCCCGAGGAGCTGGCGGGATGCAAACTGCCCGCTGAGCCAGAGGAACGTGGCGCTCTGCCTCAGATGCACAGGAAGTGAGCAGCTGGCCACGTTTTTGCTTTTTCTTGTTACAAAATACGTAGTCAAGAACAACATTTTGGGTATTTTTGTAAAAATATTTGGTGAATATTAAATTCAAAAAATCATTTCACTCTTAAGCTGAATTAAGGTCCCACATTTCAGTCAGAACTTGAAGTCGACAGGCCAATGTTTATTTGCCTTTTATCATATTTTTAAAAATAATTGGTTTTATTCATATCCACACACATAAAGAGACACAGGCTTAAAATAGTAAAGGTTGATCATTTTAGGTAGAAACCAGAAATCCAGAGGGTACACACAGTGATTTTAGTTAGATTGTTGTACCTAAGCTTTTCCATCAGAGTAATAGAGCTAGATGTAGGAATCTTCCACATAAATGAGAAGATGCTAATTAGATGGTATTGGCAGAGCAATGTAAAGTTTCCCAGGGAAAGTGTTTAATTGTTCAGACACACCAAACTGTGTCATGTGTCATGTGTCATATAAGGGGAAAAAACACATTTTTAATGCCCAAGGACTGAAATGGTGAGAAAGTGTCTGAAATACATACATGGTCCAGGCTTAATTATGAAATGAATACATGTATATGGGTGTGGTATTATATAATTGCTCAATTCACTATTCAGTTATAAGCAATTAATAATCAAATGAGCAATACGGGTCTTGCCTACCTCACACATCACTTTTTATCCACCTCTTTTGGGTCTCCTGACAGTGTTATGTCAGACTTTGCTAGATCCTCTGCAATTGTGCCCATGAGCCTAATTCCCCCAACTTTCTTTGCTGAGAATAGCTTTTTGCAACCTATGATATGCCTTCCCCCACTTTATAGCTTATTTTCCTTTTGCCAGGGAAATATTAGCCAATCTTATTGACAACATAAGGGCTGGGAAGAGTAGGTATGGGAATGCTTTGGTAGATATTACTTTTAAAAAGTACCTAGATAGTTCCTCCTGCCATAGCTACACACAGAAGAAGCCCACAGAAGACACCAGGGGAGGAAATAAATGTTGAGGGTGGGGTCAGTGCTGGGCTTGGTTGAGGGGAGGGTACCAGGGAAGAGGCTGCAAACTGCCTGAGCACATCAAGTAACAAATTATATTTATTTATTTATTTGTGTGTGTGTGTGTGTGTGTGTGTGTGTGTGTATCACATATATATATATCACATCATAAGGTGCAAAAGGTTTCTAGAAAGATCCTGTCTTTGTCTGTCTTTATTCTGAAGGAGCAGAACCCAAAAGAAAGATGCTGGCAGAGACAGAAACATGAGTGCCTTTGATTCCCCCCAGTTCAGAATGGATGCTTGACAGACAAATTTCCTCCCTTGGGTGTTCTGAATTCCTCATATCTAAAGGTCTCTTTTAACTTCTTAGACTTGGAGGGAAGCTATAAAATGACATTCTAGACACAAGCAGAAGTGAAATCCAAACCTTTCTATCATCCAGAGCAAAGTTCCTCACCAGGGCAAAGCCGCACGCTTCTTGGGAGCATTGCCTGCACACTTGCTTTCTCTAACTGCACCCTTCTGCCTTTCACTACCAGGGGGAAGTCTCCTTCCCTCTCCATCTAGGGTAGCACCCTGGCTATGGGCATTTCAACCTATGCATTTGGCTTATAATCTCATCCATTTAGTCAACAAAATGTCATTGAGTCCCAAGCCAGGAAGGGTAAGTGCGAAAGGTGTTCTCACCCAGGGCAGTAGAAACTGGCGCCACCATTTGGGAGAGCGGCTAAGAGTTGTGTGCTTTTGTGTGTAAAAAAGTTATGCGTCCTTTGACTCAGCAATTCTGTTTCTTGAAAACTGATCCTAGAATAATAATAGCAAATTCATAAAACACTACACAAGTTTCATGCACAAAGATATACTATCTAGTACTTATGTGTATCTAAGAAGTTGAAGGTTGCTGATTTGATTCCCAGCCAGGGCACATAACCAGGTTGCAAGCCAGGTCTCCAGCCAGGTATGTAGCTGGAGGCAGGTATAAGGCATGAATGTCTCTCTCCCTCTCTGCCTCTTTCCCTTCCCCTCTCTCTAAAAATAAAAGGAACATATTCCTGACTAGAAAGCTACACACTCAAACTTAAACAGGTATAAAACCATATCACTTTGTTCCACAAATTTAATCAACATTCAACAAATATGTATGGCACCCATAACTCTGTGCCAGGCGCTAAGGATCCAAAAGTGAGTAAAACAGATGGGATTTGTGCACTTAGGAAGCTTACAGCAGAGTGGGCTGAAAGGGAGGGTTTGTATACATCAACCCAGCTGAAGCTGATTCAATTACTCCTGCCAAAATCAGATGCTAGAACTGTAAAGAATTTCCTATCATTCTGTACTTGAAAATAAAAGCTCCACTTATTATGCCACATCTTACTCCATTTCCAAAGAGCATGTTATGAAATACACAATAACTTTTGAGCGGTGGTAGACTGAAATCCAGAACACCAGTTCAAATTCCCTCAGCAGGTGTGCTGCCTGCCTTGCAAAGGTGAATCCCTTTCTAAGTCTTGCTTATTAAAATAAAGATAACAAGCCCTGGCTGGTAGCACAGTGGATAAGGCGCCAGACTGCGAACCCAAAGGTTGATGGTTTGATTCCCCAGCCAGGGCACATGACCAGGTAGGTTGCAAGCCAGGTCTCCAGCCAGGTCCGTGGCTGGAGGCAGGTGAAAGGCAACCATACGTTGATAATTTTCTCCCTCTCTGCCCCTCTCTTTTCCTCTCTCTGGAAATAATAAATAAAAATGTTTTAAAAAATTATAGATAACAGCTTATGTTGAATTTTGTTCTGAGGACTGAGGAAGTCATTAGTTGGTGAGTGAGTTCAGCATATTTACACACAAAAACACCGAGATCAAGAATAAAGATGTAAAAATCAATGAAATAGGGGCTGGGGGTGTATGTGATAGTCTGCTCAATGGGTACAGGATTTCTTCTGGGGTAATGAAAATGTTCTAAAATTAATTGTAGTGAGAGCTGCTTAGATCTGAATTACATCAAGAAACCAGTGAGTTGTATACTTCAAGTGTCTGGGTTGTATGCTATCTTAATAAAAACTACTATAAAAATTGTACTTAAAAAGGTCAATGAAATACTTTAGTCAATATGCCCAGGTGAGCCCATGGCTATTCTTTGCAACTATAAGACCATTGGCATTTTGTAATCAGAAGATATATTTTCAGTGTAAAGTATATAAAAATCCTTTCAAGATTTTCTTACCAATTCCTTTGTAGGGAAGAGAAAAACAAGGAAACATGACAATACCACACACACAAATCTTGTAAGACAACTTCTTAAGTCTTTTAGTATACCTAAGTCTGAAGAAAAGTTTGATTTTAAATCTCTTACATTCTGTTTTTATAAAGATTTTATTTATTTACTTTTAAAAAGGGGGAAGGGAGGGAGAAAAACATCGATCAGTGCCTCTGGTACGCACTCCATCCAGGCTGAACCTGCAACCCAGGCATGTGCCCTGATCACCGATCAAACTGGTGATCTTCCACTTTGTGGGATGGCGCCCAACCAACTGAGCCACACCAGTTAGGGCTAAATGTCTCACATTCTGTATTCAGATATAAGTGTAGCTACAAGATCAACCAACTAAACTGGGTAACAAAACACCTTTATACAGTGACCTTAAAACTGCTTCATTACTTAACACTTAGTGCCGCCACCAAAATACACACACACATGATACAAAGGAACAAATGTTTGATCTAAAAACAAGCTGAATCCTACCTCATAGCAGCTTATTTTTTCAAATTAACAAGAGGTGAAGTGATTGTCCATGTTTTGTTTTCCAGAAAAACACACAATCACTCATCACATCCAAGTATTGGCCATATTACCTTGCCAGGCAAGAATGAAACTGGTAGGTCTAAAAGTAAGGCAAAGCCCTGGACGACCACATGCGCAAGGCTTTCCCTGCGCCCTTCCTCGCTCTCTCCTTCATCCAACAAATCTGAGTGTCCACTATGGGAATACCTATCCTCCAGTTTTACTTTCTGACTATTCTGTGAAGCAAGTAACATGTTCCAGTAATCTTCACAAAGATAATGCTTACATGATATATAAGTTTTAGAGTTTTTTATAACATACATTCTAAAACAACTTTACTTTTATTTGAAAAGTTTTGGGCCACTCTACATAGAATAACCATAGGTAACAAAGATTGTGTACAGTCAGCAAATACACAGATCTGATTTTCTGTGCGGGTTGTCTTCCCCACTGAAATGGGCAGCAGTTTACGGTTTGGAAGGGGCACCCTCCTTTAAGCTGCTCTGTCACCAATGGCGATGAAACTCAAAAAAAACAGTGACACTTTCACTGGCAACCACCACTGCAAGATGGACCAGGAAGCAGAGGACCAAGTTCATGGCTGAGACACAGCATGGCACTAGCTAATGGTTCTTTCAGCCCCTCAAAACCTGTGTTGAGGATCAAGGCTGAACCATTTCTTCTTCTTATTAGCACAGTAATTAAAGAACATGCTCAGCTGCCACACTGGGGCTGACTGATCTCCATTTAGCAAAGTACTTATAGGGAGCGCATTTCCATTACCATCATAACGTTCCCCATTACTGCCCAGATATAGTCTTTGCTGGTGTGGCAGGGAATGAAACACAGAAGCAAAAGTGGGCATCCTACTCCCCTTTTGTGAGTCAATGCTGAATTAATAAAATCACTGGGAAATACTTCAATAAGTCACTTAATAAATTTTGTGCCAACTTTATGCTCAGTTACTAAAACTACCAAGTAAGCCTGGATTGATATTTAATCTCTCATCCAATCAAAATTTAAAAAGGAAAGTTCTATTTTCAGTATTAAAATTGGTAAGTAAATACTGCAGAATAAGAATAAGAATACCATATTTAGATCCATCATTAATTACATAGAATCATTGGTCACTTACTGAATTAGCCTGAAACCCCCTATACTGCACACACACTTATTCTCTATATGACTTTGGAGATGCAAGAGAAGCAAAAGAATTTAAGAACATCTCCAGTGGTTTAAAGAGCATTGCTAATAAATAAATAAATAGCATTGCTTACTTCTTTGATTAATTACCTTTAACACATTAATTCCCAAGATCACTTTTCTTTTTTCTTTTTTTTTTAAATTTTCCATAGGCGCCCGGGGGGTTCCCGGCCTCCTTTTACCCCAAGATCACTTTTCTTTTCTTAGAAAAACACACAGAATATCAGGTGGAGGACCTCAGAGAAACCAACATTCCTCCTCTCACACCAGATTTAAGTCTTCTCAAGAAAACCATACTTACTACTATACCCTAAGTTGCCATTTGTCCTTGCATTGCCTCCTCTGAAAAACCCCAGAGATTCTCCAAACACAATCCTTTATTTGCTACCTCATTAACTTCTTTAACTTTGGGTTTGTGAACTATTTCAAAAATAATCCTGCCAAGACCACACAGAAACAAAGCTACTGTGTCTGACTCACTAGAGAAGCAAAGAGTAAGGTCCACCTCACACCACAGAGATAAATTAGGGAAAGTGGAATCACTTAGTTGTTCATTAAGCTACCCCAAACCTCAGTGGAATTCATGTTCAGGATCAAAGTTGGACCCTTGTTTTCATTAGCACTATGATTAACCAACTATGCTCACCTGCCACACTATAACGTCTTGACAGGCTCTAGCTGCCCGGGAGGTAAGCAGGACAGGTGCCCTGTCCATTGCATATCCAAGAAAATGAAGCAATAACAAGTAACCTTAAGGGGAAAAGATCAAGCAGCTTGCAAAGGACCAGGACATCCCCTCTTTCTCCTGAGATTGGTTCTCCACTTTGTTTGCAGAGAATCCCCTATGGAGCTTTGAAACACTACACTAATGTCAGGTCCCCAAAACAGCCCCCATTGCCAACCCAGACCCAGAAAATGCCTGGAAGTGGCGCCTAACCATCAGTATGTTTTAAAAAGCTCTCCAAGCCCTGGCTGGTGGCTTAGCAGATAAGGCGCCAGCCTGCGAACCCAAGGTCGCTGGTTCATTCCCCAGCCAGGGCACGTAACCAGGTTGCAAGCCAGTTCTCCAGCCAGGTCCTTACGTAGCTGGAGGCAGGTGAAAGGCAACCATACATTGATGTTTCTCTCCCTCTCTGCCTCTCTCCCTTCTTCTCTCTCTGGAAATAAAAAATAAAATCTTTAAATAAATCAATCAATAAATAAGCTCTCCAGATGATTCACAGGCACAGAGCTGAGACCCACTGTCCTGTAACCAAGAGGTGTTTTAAAAGTTGTCATGGCAAATACTAGTTTTGTCTCTCTCGCATCCTTTTCTCCAGTGGCTTTGCTTAACCAATAGGAGAGTGAGGGGACAGGGATGACAGAGTGGCAGAACAGTGGTAAATGACAGCCTTAAGAATGAACCATGGACACTGCTGAACCAAGTACGTTCCTGGTGGGGGGGGGGGGAGCCCAATGAGAAACATGATTCAATAAAACTCAAAAGGAAAATACATTCACAACAGCTAAAAAGCCAAGTTCAATACATATGTATTTACACACATTGTTGTATACACCATGTTTGGTCTGTTTTGTTTTATTCCCCCATCCCGCAAAAGAGCAAATTTTCAAACAAATAACTATATATAGGCATATGTGTCCCAAATGTCAGGAATGAAATCCCAAGGAAATTCTTTCCAACATCTGCCAGTAATTTTGTACAATACATCACTGCTCCTATGCATGCACCTTAAAGTAGAAAGATCAGAGTAGAATAACTAAACATTCAAATGCAGTAATAGTTTTTCTCTCCTATTAAGTATGATCTGAAACCCACTAATTATTTCCAGAGGAAACTTCTCTGGAACACTTTATTCGAGAGCACAGTTCGGCTCTCAGGCAACCAGACTTTACAGACTGGCAGCACCGCTAAGGGGAAAGTCTATGACTAAAAGCATCCTCCTCAAATAAAGGAGTCTATGCACAAGAAACAATTAGGTATTTAGTGGAGACTTCATATCCCAGTTGTGCTGCTCCCCACCACCATCCAAGGAAATCGCAAAACACGCAATAGTCTCCAAAGACTGAAGATATGAGCTCTTCAAATTTCTAGGATCTTGACACACACACACATACACAACCTCTACACACGTGTGAATGCACATAAATTAAGCTTGTGAAAAAACATGACCAGTTATACAATACCCTCAAAGTGAAAATAGCAGGAAAGAGATTTTTATTCAACTCAATCTACAAGGCATTAGTCAAAGACTACTGGCAGTTTTACAACTGCTCAACTTGCTCTTTGTTCATTAAAGCTCACACTGGAAAACTACTGTGGCTTACTTTCTCCTCCCTGCTCCCCAAATCCCGCTCTTTTAGCTCTCCAAACGTGTTTCTCCAAATGTGTTATGTTTCTGTCTTTGTCTTTCCCCAAAGGAAAAAAACAATGGTTAAGTGGGTTTAATTTTTAAATTGGTACAAGAGCCTTAAACTCACTAAACTGAAGGGGAAAAATGCAAACGTAATACTCTTGAAATGGTTGCACATTAAACACATCTTAGGACTCAAGCCTTTACTGAGATGAGGCGAGCTCTTCTACGCAGGTCAGAAGTTTAGTTTATTCAGCAAGAATGGCTCTTAACAGCTCCAGCACCTCTTGTTACCACAGTAAACATCCACACATTCCAAATCCTGGAAAATGGGAGGCAGTTAAAATAGGGTGGGAGCTGCCCAAGGCTCCATTCCAGAGCGTGAAAAGCTTCTTTCTGCAGCTCTCAGCCTGCCCTGCAAATGTATGCAAGACATCCACAGGGAGGGGGGCAGCACAACACATAAAAGCAGATACTTGGGACTCAGGAGTCTGACTTTCAGAGAAGAGAGTGAAAATAGGAGAGGTACTGTCACTACCTAATGACAATAACAACAACAACACTGAAAGGGTCCCTTCAAGGATATGCACGAAGTATCAGAATTCCATATCAACTTTATCAAGTTTTTAAACACATTTCTAAATAATCTCTTCTTTCATTAGAGGCTAAGGTTAAGCATGAAAATGAAGCAGACTTCTAAGCAAAGTAGAAAATAACCCAACCCTTACAGCTGTTCCAGAAAGTTTGTGGCTACTTTTACAACATCTGCCATTCAGGGAGGCCAGCCTGCAGGAATGCCATTCTAGCCCACACTGGAATAAATAAAATAATGATAAGCCATAAAGTGACCGGCACTGGGTCACAGCTAAGAAATGGAAGACAAAGTTTCACCCTAATGAGTAAATGACCCCAGTATAAGAAAATCTTACTTTCAAGTTTATGAAATTAAGCCTTACTCTTTCCAAATCTTTTTCTGCTCCTGAAAGTCGCTACCTAAACTAATTAACTGAGACCTTATTATGTTGTAGATCCTTTTCTATACTTTTCCCGCCAAGATGCCAGTGTGAAGCCTTAGACTACGTTCTGCTCCAGGGCAACTGAAAGGGGAGGCAAGCTGTGCACGGTCCCAAGGGAGGCAGTGAGAGAGAAGCTTGTGCCCCACCTGGAACCCGCACACGGGGAGAGTGGGGAAATTTTTAGTCCCAGCTTCTCCAGTGTCCGTCCTTCCCAATGTGGTTGCATAGTCCTGTTTTACATGGCTTCTCAGTTAAAGTACGAAGGAGGAAGATCCCCCCAACTGCTGAAATTTCTAAAGTCAAAAGTAAATTTTAACTATCACTTCCATTTGAGCAAACCAGAGAGCTTCCCATATCTACTACCTTCATTCCCTCCCTCTGGTTCCTTCTTTTAGAATTAGATCTTTCTTTTTCCTTACTGACACTGTCTCCAAACTTTTTATCTACTTATGAAATATATCCTATAAGAGTATATTAAATATACTATGTAAAACTCAAAAATTTCTCTCAGAAGTTTCACAGCTTAAGCTATTTTCTACCTTCAGATAATTATGATTTTCATTCTGTATTTTTATTCTCTCCTTTCATTCTCCAGTTTGCCACTATTAACTATTCTCTCCCAATAACTTTTTCTCCAACAATTCCTTCCAATATAGTCCTCTTTCCCATCCACTCAGCCTTTTTTTTTTTTATGTATTTTACTTTTTCCCTTTAAGTTTCAGCCCTCAGTTTTTCACTTTGTTACAGAGGAACCTAAACAATAATTGTGAGGCTCAAGCCCTTCTGATTATCCTAATCCTTATCCTTCCTCCTCTCCCAAAAGACCAGGATGTTGACAACTGCCATCTCCTTTACCCAGACCTATCTAGCTTAGGAAAAAAAAAAAGTTTCCCCAGTGTTTTTCATTTTCTTTTGTTTTCCTGGTATAATATGGGGCAGGCTTTTTCCTTATCTCTTCTATTCTACCATTCTGAAAGAAGCAATCCAGCTCTCTCCTTTATATTTGGTTTTCAATTACCTGTTGGCCTCCATCAAAGACACTGGCCACCTGAAATCCACAGTCCTTGATGATTATGTGCTACAGACGTGGCCAACCATGGTTTGGGTACACTATCCGTACACCACAGCCTGATCTACACCTCCAATAGCAATCACAGATTAATCTTGATCTATTTCTCTTGTACCTTGCTTCTCTTATGACTAATGGACTACACTTGCCAGATGGCCTGCTGACTAAAGGGAGCTCCACTCGACCATAGAAGAGAACTGACTGGCTTCTGGGGCTTCAGCCTTTGACCTTGGCTTCACTACCTCTGAGAGCTAACCAGCCAGAGCCACATCATGGTGATAGCCCTCACTCAATGCAAGAGCCCTGGCTCAATTCAGAAGGTGAATATAACCCTCAGCAACACAAAAATCACCTGGTCAAGACAGATCAGTTGGCACACCAGGGAGAAAATGAACTTCAGATCTATGTCACTTTCTAACTTCCAGGATAGCTCTTAGGGAAAAGGCTGCTTCTCACAGCCCTTCACGTTAGCACTTCAAGTGGAAAACCACCTTTAGGGCACTGATTCATTCTGAAAGCAAAAGCAGCCATAAACAAAACGACAGTATTTCAACAAAAATCCAAAGAGCATAAAAACCACTTTTCTTTCCTCTCTGAGTACCGCAGAGCAAATTCCCCTTACAAGTGGACATAATAAATACATCATGGGGAAGAGGGCATAGGGAAATAAATAAAAAATAAATTGTATTTACCTTCTTCAGTTTCATGCCACACGATCCCTTCCAAATTCACACTGGTCCCAGGTTCACAGGGCCCAAGACACTCAGGCTCTGTCACTACTCCAACTTCACAGGTATTGACACCCACGGAACGAGTCCGAACCAAAAGCTGCTCAACCGGTGCTGCAATATTGGATGAAGATGGGGAAAAGTAGGAGGGTAGAATCTGAGGCGTGAGACTGCTGGAAATCGGCGGTGGTGGTGCTGGCACTGTAAACAGGGGATCAACCTGAAAGACAGACAGGCTTACTGCAGTGGGGCTGCGTTCTGTGAGTTCTTTGTAATGCAATTTGTTTACATCACTTCTAGAATATATCACCATTCCAAATTCCATTTGCAATTATAATATGCTTTGAGTGTTTTAATGGTGCCAAAATATAAAGCAGAATAGAAATGAGCATCTTATTTTTTCATGCCAAAGAAAGCAAATATTGGAGCTCCAGCTTCCTAAATTATAGCCAGGCCTTTAATGCCCTCCTAAATTCACCAGAAGACAACTTCAGCCTCAGTAGATGCGGATGAAATATGCTTTGCAAAAGTAGGGCTATTTACCACTTGTAATAAAATCTTATTTTCAAAATTACAGTATTTTCCAAAGAAGACACTCTAATAAACACCATATTTGCATCACTGGACATCTAAGTACAGGAGATGAACTAAAGTTGTTTACAAGGTACTTTATAAACCATAATGCATTAAAATCACTATTAAAATATATTAACTTATTCTGCTGAATAAAATACACAAACTCGAGTACCTACACTGAAACACATAAACTGGGTATTACTAGCATGTATTTATTAAGCATCAACTCTTAATTAAGTGTTCTACTGCAAAGCTTAGCAAATTTGCATAAATGGAGAGGAAATAAATGAATGTGCCCACCATCAACAGAATTTGAGTTTCTGCAATGCACAAGTCCCTTAATGGCTGAACTTGTAAACATCCCCCCTCAATTTAACCAAGACTCAGCGACCCTCTCTCTAAATTCAGGAAATGAAATTGAGAGCCAACGCAAGCTCGTGCGCTGCAACTCCTTTGCACCCCTATCCTGAGAAGAGCAGCAAAGGAGTTCTTCACCTAGAAAAGTTTAGGAGCCGGGCCATAATGAAACAAAAGGCTGTGCGCATACTAATAGGCAGATCATCAACCAACTCATCCACTCACTGGACCCATTTTAACAACTATTACAATGGCTACACAATAGCTTTGGCCCTGTTGACAGGTTCTCAAATGCGAAAGAGCAAAAGGCGAAAGCACGTCTGCACCAGGACTCCAGATTCCTGATGGCCTCACGTTGCACACAGATACCATTTACACATACGGAACAACACCTTGCGTGTTTTACCAACTGGGCTCACTAATTGTCTATTTAAAAAGACAAATAGAAAGCTGTTCTGGTAAAATGCCCACTAAGTCTCTTGTACACATATTTCCAGCTAACAACCTTTTGTACAAAACCGACACATGCCTACAGATGTAATATTCAATAGTCTTTGTGTTTTTTTAAAAACAAGAGTGCATTTCAAGATAAGTCACATGAGGTAGTATGCTCCCTAGTTAAACAGTTGAAGCACTCATCTGTGTGGGCTCCTTGTTCCCTTAACTGTAGGAACTATTTCTACAGTTTGCATTTCACTAAAATGATAAACTGACATTCACTTGCCTGAGTGATTCAAGATGCAATAGAACAGCCCTTTATCCAACTGCATGTTAAAGAAACTTAATTTCCTGCTCTCAAAGCTGCCATAAAACTTCTTTTGCTCCACGCTTTTTATTGTTCTTCATTCTTGATCACAGAGCCCAAGAAAGTAAAGCATTTAACAGCCCCAAACCCCAGATCTGGTGATTTATGCTTTCGTGTAAATGCAGCTTAATGTGGATCAAAGTTCACACTGATAGTTCCTATTTTAAAACAGAGTTGACAAATGAAGAAAGGTTCTGAGGGAGAAAATTTAAGGGTGAGGGGAATCAATGCTACTTTGTAGGCTTCATTATGACTAAAAGATTGCATGTAGAATCACTTTCTAGATTTTTTTCTAAAGAAAGTTACAAACCAGCTACTGCATTTTTTTTTGCATGTTTCCCAACAACCTCTTAAAAATGTAGTTAGTTGTAAATTAACTGTAATTTTATGCTGCACATATAAAATGAAAAGACAAAGCATAATATTCTCAAACTATTCTTTGCATCACTGGATCAATAGCCTACATTAATTATAAGAGAAACAAATAAAGCTTTAATTGGGTAAACAAGAAAATAAAACAAAGTAGGATTGGAGAAGAGTCTCAGCATCACTTCTCTGGTCAGCACACAATGGGATAATGTGCAACAGGGGCAGGGCATGTGATATTAGGATTTGGGCCCCAACTCGAACACACTCATTAAGCTTCTACTTTGGAGAATCATTTGACCTCACTGAAGCCTATTTTCCTCAACTGAAAAATGTATTCTTTGGCCTTCTAATATTGATGGCAAATACTACCAAAACAAAATTTCTAGACTAAAACCTTACTGCCAGGTAATTCTGCCTATGAATATATTTGTGTACAGATACTTACAGTACCCACTATTTGGGATACATATGTGTAATTCCAAAGAACCTAGATGGCTGGAGAAGAGAGGCTACAGTATTCTGGGCCTACCAGCAAGTTAATTATGTTTATTTCCATTAACACAATCCAACTGCAATGAAAAAAGTTTAGCTGATGACATTTATAGAAGGGACATTGAAGCCTTGTCTGCATGTTTAAAAATGAGAAAGCCACAGTTCAGAGATTTCAACTACATATATGAGCTTAATCATAAACAGTCCTCCAATGTGATAATAGTCTAAAACCCTTAAACTTGATAGAAAAACTCAATATGTAACAGAACTTTAAAGATTACTCTTTGTTACACAAAGGGACTTTTCTTAGCTTTTCCCCTGCACTGGCTTCCTCACCTCAAAATTCCCATTCTCATAGGCACCGGGTCATCACGAGAGGAGAAAAAGGAACTTTTCTCCACTGGGATTTCAGAAGCTGGAAGTGCAGAACAAAAACCACCATGTGGTCTTCTGGAGGTCCCTCTTCCCCAGAGGTCACCAGTGGGAAAGGGCGCAGGTAATCACAGCCATCTCAAAGGTGTTTTACCTGGCAGGTACGCTCCTTTTATAAACATTCCTTTTCTTTTCCCTCTGGCCAACACAAACAAGTTAGAAAATGTATGAATTTCTACCATCTCTTAATATAAATAATAGATCATGTGCTATGCTGAGCCCACATTCCTTATGGCATCAGCTGTCAGGGCCATGTCTCCCCTCAGCCTGAGAGACCCAGCCAGGCACCGGCAGCCAACTCAATGCTCCTGAATCAGTGCTCCTGGCTCCCCCGCCCCCCCCCCCCCCCCCCCCCCCCCCCCCCCCCCCCCCCGGGACAACTGCAGAATGTTTTGGTAGCAGGTCATTTAGACCAATTGAACGTGGCCCCTATTGTACACAGGCAATAAGCTACGGCAGCCCAGGTGAGAATGAAAGAGCAGCCTCCCATAAGCAAAAACTTGACAGAAGAATTTCAACAGACACTCAGAGACAAAAGATAAAGGGGGAAGGGGTAGATGGGAAATAACTGAGTGTGGCCAAGCCAACTCCCTATGCCTTTGAATGCCCCCAGTGGGAGATATTCCCCCCAACACATTTTAGTTCTCTCATGTACCTCATGGTGTCTAACTCAAAACCACAGGTACCATATGTAAAGCAGGACTTCAGAGAGTTTTTAATAGTTATTTTTGCCTTATATAGAAGATAGCTCCACTGTCCCCTGACTTCTCAGATCATTGATTCCCTGTTATACTGAACCATAATAATTCTTTAACTAATGAGTTAAGACCGAGGGTAGCAACAGCCTTCACAAGGTCTCCCTCAGGTGAGGAGGCAGCATACACTTGGACTTGGTAGTGGTGGACCTCGTGTTGTACTAGGTTCAATTCCTGACCCTACTTGCTATGTGGGATCCTGAGCAACTTATCTGGCTACTCCAGGTCTAAGAAATGGGAGTAGGAATAATGTTACCCACACAGGGTCACAGTGAAGGCTCAAGAAGATAATGAATGCAAAGTGAAGGCTCAGTATAGTGCTTAGCTCCATAAACAATGGCTTCGGGGAGGGCAGGGGATGTCCCTGGTCTGTCACTGCAGTTTCCTAACCCTTCACATAAACTCACAAAGCTCCTTTTTATGTACTTGTATGTTTAACATAGATCTATAATCCCCTCCAAATGCGTGGTGAAGTGCAGTTAAAGTGTGTTAAACGTATAAGAGAAAAGGCTTAACTCTGAGAAGCTCAGCCTGAGGAAATACTCCTTTCACATGCTGGCATCTGGCAGCTGGTAAGATGAACCCTCCACTTCTACACAATCCTCATCCACTAACCTCTCGTTGCACCTCGTTCATACGCTGCTCCCTCCAAAGTCTCCTTTTACTCACCTGAAGCTGATCACATATCCACCCAATAACTTCCAACACACCTGCTGTGTACCAAGCACTTCGCACTCTGCTAGCAGAAGAATGGGCAAGACGGTGGCACTAATCAAATAAAATCACACAAATACAGCAAAACTACAACTGTTACTGCAGAAATGCAGCCAAGGGCTGGCCATGATGGCCTGAGGACAAACAGCAACATGTAGCACGAGACAGTCTGGAAGCATGGTTGTCTCTGGAGCTGGAATCCAGCTCTACCTTTAGTTATTTAACCTTCAGCAAGTCTCTTGATCTCTGTGGGACTCAGTAGCTTCATCTGTAAAATGGAAGTAACACCTGGCTAACGTGCCTGCTACATGAGATCACAAAGATAACATTAGCTCAGGACCTGGTACAGCATAGCATTATTGCACTCAATAAATAAAAGCTATTGTCATTGTCAATATCATCATTATGAATATACTTGAAACCTGAACTAAAAGATAATCAGTATGTGTTTTGATCCTGTAAGGCCAAAGGCAGAACTTGGCTACACTTAAAGGCAATTCAAGAGAGACAGTTTTATATGAATGACCCATGGACAGGGACAACTGTACAGGATTGACTGTGGGAGTGGGCTAGGCAGGGGAGGGCAAAGTGGGAAAAACTGGGATAACTACAATAGAATAACAATAATAAAAAAAGAAAAGAAATAAGAGAGGCAGTTATAAATACCTTTCAGGTATACCCTAAAATAGTAATAATCAGATATTCCATTAAGAAATCAGTGGGGAATTAGTGGTCGATTAACAACAATAACTGGAATAAAAGATCAGAACAGAGGACTGGCCGGTTTTAGCAATGGTTCCTTTGTCAAAGCTCTTTTCTGTCATCTTGATGGGACACTCATGTAACTATTACAGCCCAAAAGAGAAAAGCAGGAGAGCAGCCATCGCCAGTGAAAAAAAAAAAAGAAAGAAAGAAAGAAAAAAAAAACGACCCATAAGTCTAACAGCTGGTGGTGGCAGCCTGTCAAACTGAGGAAAGTTAATGTCAAGAACAGACGCTCGGCAGTCTCTCACTGTTATTTTTGCATGATTATTCCCAGGTGTTGGTGCATGCTGAGCAGTAGCCTGGCTATCTATCACTAGAGAGAGCCCAAGAGCATGGGAATGGGGGAGCAGGGAGGGTAGAGAGAGGCGGGGAAGAGAAGGTTATTTACACAGATAGCAGCACTTAGTGTGTGTAATCAGAGGGCTGGAGGGCGGGGGGTCTGCTGAGAGATTCTGGCAATATTTTCTCTGTTCACCTTATTTCAAGGGCTTCCCAAGTGCTGATGAGCCGGGGAGGCTCCAATGCTGGAGTGTTGGTGGCGGCAGCTTTGCATCACTTGAACAGGGGCTGTGTCAGCCAGTGATTGTTCCCAGTACCCAGACAGGGACAGCAAAGGGGCAAGAGTTGCCAAGGTCAGGCTGGGAGTGCTCCAGCAGGCATTCCTGCTCTGCTCAGGCCCAATAAAGGCACAGTCAGGTGTCTCAGGATGGCTAGTGCCTGGCTAGTGCTGCGGGCAGTGGAGAAAGGGAAGCTCAGAGCCCGGAAGACAGGCAAGCCTAATGGAAGCTCCTCACCCACACCCCAGGTCTGAACCCTGACAAGGGCTTGCTCCAGGTTTCTTCCATCTGTGACCACAAATCTCCATGCTCCTCTTGCTTTTATCCCCTCAATCCTGGGATTGTTGGATAGCCAACCACCAGAATAGGAAGAGCATTTTATTTTGCTCAGTCAATTTTTTACATTCTATGAGCACACTGGGGCATGATTACTTAATGTTCACGTTTTCTCTACATCCTGGTATTTGGCTGTTTTATGAGATTGCCCACAGTCACCTCTTTAATTTAAAAAGCATTAGACAGAGACTGCACTTCACGTAGGGGAAATCACAGCTCTTTAAAGGTGACCACTGCCGAAGTCTCTCACTTTGCATTTAACCACCCTTGCTGCAGTCAAGGCCTCATTAGCAAAGCAAGGGAAGCTTGAGAAACTCTTAAGCACTGATCTTTCCTCCACTCCTGAAAGTCAAACCTGGAACAACTGTATGCAGTAGTTCCTAATTCGGTCTTTCCTAAATGTAGCTGAGACTTTTCCCTTTAGAGCCATGATCAAAGTGATTTGTGCTTTACGGCTTGCTCTGAAAACACAAGCATGTCCTTACTAAGGCTCATGTACCAGGCACCACACATTTCCTCTGTCCTTTAACTCTCACGACATCCCCATTTTATAGGAGCAGAAACTGTAAGATCTCAGACAATGGTCAACTAATCTAAGGAGCTAAAATTCAAGGTCAGACCCTTTGGCTTCAAAGTGCATGAACGTTCTCATGAAAAGGGTAACAACGTCAGTAGCTGCTGTTCAACAAATGTAACACAGGAGGGAGGGGTTAAGTTATACTCTGAATTCCTTCATTCAATATTCACAAGATTGTGAGGAAAGTACTTTACAGATAAGAAACAATAAACTTGGGAAAAGGAGCTTCAAAAGGTCATTTAGGGGCAGTGGTCCAGCCAGAATTTGAACCCACATTGATGTAAAGTAAAAGCAAACTCCACTAAACGTAGAACAGAACAGAGGCTGGAAAGAAATCTTCCTCCTATGGTAATTTTTGACCCTTTCTGTATATGAGAAGCCACACGCATGGTCTCTTGCACATAGTTCAGAACTGTGCATCACCAGTGTCCAAGCAAACACTACAGTCCCTTCAGAAGCCTCCCTTAAATATCTCACTGAAACCAAACCTCAGGTTTGTTTTGTTGTTATAGTTTTAAATCATGCAATTCCAAAAATTACAACTGTACAATGACTGGGAATTACATCATTATGTTCGTTTTCTCATTTCCAGATGTGAAGACCAGAGACTGCCCTGAATAAAAGTAGCTGCTCAACCTGGCTGGTATAGTTCAGTGGATTGGGCACCGGCCTGGGAACCCAAGGGTCGCTGGTTTGATTCCCAGCCAGAGCACATACCTACGTTGCAAGCCAGGTCTCCAGCCAGGTCCCCAGCTGGAGGCAGGTAAAGGGCAACCATACATTGATGTTTATCTCCCTTCCCTTCCCTGCAGAAATAATGAATAAAATCTTAAAAAAAAAGTTGCTGCTCAAGCGCTTTTTAAAAATTTTTTGGATCATATGCTGTAAATTTATTTCATTTTTTTTCAAGTGCTTTTAAAGGCTAGCCTCTGACCTGGTAGAGCTTGGCCCGAGGATGGACCAGGGCTCAGACCCAAGGCCAGTGCGGCCAAATCAAATGTTTCCATTTCCAGCCAGGACTCCTGCCACCCCAAAATTGCAGAAGGGCCAACGCAGGGACTCCATGGTGCTGCTTGGGGAGGCAGCCAGGGGAAGTCACTGACTATTCATGTGTCACTGCAGAGACAGCCCTACATGCAGGTCACAAAGCAGAGACACAGACAGGCCAGCCACACATGTAAAATATACTTTAAACAGAAATGACTATTTTCCATTTTCATTCTTTAATAGAGACAGTTTTTCAAAGCAAAAGTACTGCATACCTAAAGATAAGAGTACGATAAAACTACTCAACTCAATGTCTTAATATTTGTTTTGTTTTGTTTTGTTTTGTTTTGAAGCCAAACCAAATTCTCCCCTAGAAGGACCTCAACTGTGTCAGGTTCCACAGGAAAGCGACACCAATGGAGATGAAGGGGACATTTCCACCAGACGACATCAGTTATCATGTACTTAGCCTCACTTGTGCTCTTTGGAAACAAACAACAATTTAAAAAAAAAAAAAGAAAGAAAAAACCTGTCCTATTGCTGAGCCACATACTCTTCATCTGTTTCAAAAGTGCTGCTGACATCCTCCAGGGCTCAGAAAGCTGGGTGTGCTTTAAATAGTAGCAGTAAATGATCAGTGTTTTCATATCTTGTTCATAAGGGTTGTCTGATTTCCTCTCTGCCCACTCTGCCTACTTCCAAAGACACTTAAAAATAAAATGCCACGAATAAAGGAGGCCATCATAAATGTACTAAAAAAAAAGTCTGTTGACTTGAACTAATCCTTTTCACAAGTCCCTTTACTTTGTACAAAGGGAAATTCTTGAAAAGTTTCATATATATCCCATTTCTATCAATTAGATCTGGTCCCTAAATCCTAAGAGTGTTAACTTTTTAAAAAGAAGCTCAATGATAAAACTCTGGATTTTGCTTAACCTGGTTGCACTGATGGTAAAAAATCAATTTCAAAACCTCTGAATACTGAACATCTCAGTGGATCCTGGCCATGAGTACACTGCCAGTCTTTGCATGACCCTTAATTTCTCCTGAAATTAGGGAAAGACTGGAAGCCTCTCATCCTCACTCTCCTGGATACAGGCATGATTTTAAGAAGGGAGAAAGGAGGGAAAGAAAGGAAAGAAAAGCCTATTTGGTGGTTGGAGGTGGGAAGAGAATAGGATCACCTTATTCCTGATCTTCTCTACTAACAGCACTTCTTTTCTTTATACAATGAAATCTTACTTGTAAGCACCTAAAAGTAGAATTAATCAAGTTAGTCATTTTCAAATTATAAGAGAAAGTTTATTAGAAAGTTACAGAGGTAGTAGAAGTAAGCCAGCTGAGCTGTGTAGGCTCAGGAAATAACTTATACTGAGGCGGAAGAAGGGCCCTTGGAGCTTAGGAGAGAGAAAGGCAAAGGTAAGGCACCTGGGGAGAAGATGACAGAGAAGGGAAAGGCAGCCCTGAGAGGGTGTTTCCACTAAACAAAGTATTTTAGCCCTGACTGGTGTGGCTTGGTGAATTGAGCAGCAGCCTAAAGACCAAAGGGTCACCGGTTCGATTCCCAGTCAGGGCACATGCCTGGATTGCAGGCTAGGCCCCCAGTTGGGGGTTTGCAAGAGGCAACTACACATTCATGTTTCTCTCCCTCTCTTTCTCCCTCCCTTCCCCTCTTTGAAAATAAATCATTTTAAAAAATAATGAAAGAAGTATTTTAGACATTTGAATCATCAATGCAATACATGCTCATCCTACAGATAACAAAGAAGTTCCTGAGTTGCACTATGTGAAAATTGAGGTGGTGTTGCAAAGGGGCAAAAACCTGCCTTTCCAAACCATGGTGGGTCAGCCACAGATGGCAATTGTGACCCCCTGCCCAGCACACTATCTTGCTAACATTCATTCTCCCTGTGAAATCTAAACATTGTTCCCATAAATGCACGTCTCAGAGGCTCTGAACTAATGTCTTGTCCCTCTTTTTTCTCCAGACCTCCCAAATGCTGATTCTAAATACTGGTCAATCTTAATCCATTACAGAAAGCTTTGAAATGTTAACTTCCTATCAAATCAAACAACTCAGTAAAGATCTCCATAGTTTATCACAAAGATAAAAGGTGGCAGAGAGGGATAAAATCATAGAGGTCCTCAAATAAACAGAATCAGAACTGAAAGAGGGGAAATCACAACTGATACCTCAGAAATACAAAAGATTGTAAGAAATTACTACAAACAACTCTATGACAAAAAATATGACAACCTGGATGAAATGGACACATTTCTGGAAAGATATAATCTACCAAAACTGAACCCAGAAGAAGCAGAAAGCCTGAATAAGACAATAACAA
>PVIW01005189.1:0-112186 GCA_004026585.1 Noctilio leporinus
TCCTCTCCTGCTCCTCCTCCTCTCCCGCTCCCCTGCGGGCTGCTCCTCACCAGCTCCTCCTCTCCTGCTCTGCTCGCTGCAGCTCCTCACCCGCTGCTCCTCCTCTCCAGCTGCTCCTCACCCGCTCCTCGCCGCCGCTGCTGGCCAGCACCCGCTCTGCTTCTCGCAGTGTCTGTGGACCTGTGGCCATGGCCGACATCAAGACAGGCATTTTCGCCAAGAATGTCCAGAAACGACTCAACCGAGCGCAGGAAAAGGTAAAAAGCCGGCAGCGGTGCAGGTGGCGGGAAGGCGAGGGCCTAGAGGGCCCAGCGGAGGAGGCCCGAGGGTAGCTGCGCGGCAGGGCTGGCGGCCGGGCCGGGGATGTGCTGGCCGGCACCCGGGCGACTGCAGCCGGCGGCACTGGGCGCCACGGGCAGGAAGCTGCCGGGAGGCGGGAAGCCAGGGCAGTGCGGACCGGTTACTGGGTGCGGGGCTGGCTGAGCCTCCCACTCGCTCCCTGCGTGCGCCTGGCAGCTCCGCTGGCTCTGTGCGCGCTGGGCACGGGCAGGGGCAGGTGCGACGGGTCTCCCTGGGCTGCCCGGAGCTGAGCGCGTCTGCCTCGGGGCGCCCGTGCCTCGCTAGCTCGCAGGGAACTGGCAGGGATGTGCCTGCAGGTTCCGGCAGGGGATTGCGGCAGTGGTTCATCTTCTGGGGGCATTTGCTGGCTACCCGAGAGCCGCAGAAACAGTTTAGCCCAGAACATACCCCCCACCCAAACCTCTGGTTTGATCAGTTTCGCTGGTGGCAGAAACCATCAGCTTTAATACGGTGCAGTGAATCCTGGACTCCAAAACTGATATCTACATACTCTCTCTCTCTCTCTCTCTCTCTCTCTCTCTCTCTCTCTCTCTCTCTCTCTCTCTCTCTGTGTGTGTGTGTGTGTGTGTGTCTTTTTTGGTCTATGCGTGCCCCCTTTTGACGCTAATGTCCTTCTCTGGAAGGTCAAAAGTAAATATGACCTGAACCTTACAGTTCTTCTCTGCAGATTTTTGTACAAGGAGGGATTTTATTGCATTAAAAAAAATGGTATTGCCCAGGTTGGGTTCCCTGTTGTTTTACAAGCCTCTCAGTCAGTTAGCTGTAGTGATTTATTCTTTTCATCCAGAGATGCGCACAAATGAATCCCAGGTCCATACCACACAGCCCGGAGTAGTTGGAGAGATATTGTACCGGGCACAGGGCTGGCCTGGCTGCCCTGAGACTGCTTGCCATGACCTTCCAGGCACTGAGGTCCTCATTTGTGTTCTGAGCAAAGGACGTTCTGCTCATAAGGTAGTTTGAGTGCTGTACTTCAAAAAGGACATCAACTAATGAGTTTCAGGGTTTGTACCAGTTTAACTGTGTTCTCTCTGTGTGGCAGGATTTTCTATCCTTGGATACTGGGTGTTTCTGACCCTTCCTGTTTTATTGGAGGTCAGATTTGCCTCCTCGCTCATTGTGACAGTGGATTTTCCTCTTCAGATCCAGGCTCAGGCTGTCCCCACTTGCGCTGACCCAGATGAGTGGAATGGGCCAGCGGTCCTTTTGCCTGTCTGCAGGCTGAGAGACTATGTGGCTGCCTCTAGTCCCTCCCTCCACATGACACACTCTCAATGCAGTAAGAGGATTGTATTTCTTTTAATATCTATCCAAGCTCATCCTGAACTAATATGATCCTCTCTAGCCACTCCTTCAGCAGTTGAATTAGCAAGGCTTCCTGCCCCATTCCAGTCCCTGATTACTTGTTCAGAAAGTAGCCAGGATCTACTGGCATCTAAGTCAGGTTTTGTCATCATTTTTTCATACTTCATTTTACCCACTTGTAGGTATTCTCTCCCTTCCTCCAAGTAATTACTTGACTCTTTGGTCTGAAGCTTTTCATTGAATCCACTTTCCATCTATGAAGGAATTTAGTGATATAGTCTGCTTTCCATGTATTATTTCTTAATCTAGGTCACCGGCTGTTAATATGCCAAAAATAAATGAAAAAAATGTAATTTGTCTCAAAGAGCATTCAAGCCCTTATGCATTGTTGAAAACTCACCTTTTCATTATGAACACCATGTATGTATTATATTGTAGTGATGGATGATGCTCACTCTTCTATGGAAATGTGGATGGAGTCTAAGGGAACCTTGTATAGGGCTTCAAATGTCTTGTTCTCCTGGCTAAAGTTGCTGATAAAAAATGCCTGTTGCATTTAGTTTAGGAGGTTAAGACACCAAGAG
The DNA here is from genome assembly GCA_004026585.1 of Noctilio leporinus. NCBI lineage: Eukaryota > Metazoa > Chordata > Mammalia > Chiroptera > Noctilionidae > Noctilio > Noctilio leporinus. The sequence goes on from PVIW01005189.1 coordinate 2,250, forward strand.
GCTGAGAATATGGGTTCTGCCTGCGGGTAAGTTCTGAGCCCTTCCCAAGCCTATACAACACAAGGGGAAAGGGCATGTGGGAATCCAGGTAAGCTAGTCCAGCCAAGCCCAATGGAAGCTACTGAAGAATGGAAAGCACAGTATGTTTCAGGCTTCATTAGACATTACCCCCAGTGATTCCTTATTTTTCCATTTTTGGTCTCTTCCTCTTCTCCAATGCACAAATACTCCATTTCAAGTACTATATGCCACATATGTCCTTGAAACATATGTCCTTCCTCCTTGTTTTTACAACCAAATTTTTTTTAAAAATGAGCTTACTCCTTTGACTTTCATTATCTGTGCTCCACCTAATAGCTTGCATGCTTTTGACTTCATATGCAGGAGTAAAACTACTCTGAGAGACAACTTACGACCTTTTATGAACTTAAAGATTTTTTTTCTTATTGAAAATAAGAACCATAAAGATTCATTGGAGACAGAATTTAATATACATATAAGTTAAAAACAAAAACCCTGTTACAAACTAGGTCATTCATAATTCCACCACCCAGAGATTTCACAATCATTTCATGTGTATCCTAGTAGATCTTTTTCTATATGTGTAGTTATACAAGTAAAATATAGACTTATTTTACTGTAGTTCCCACTTGTCGGTTTTACTTTCCATGGTTTTAGTTACCCATGGTCTGAAACTATTAAATGGGAAATTCCAGAAATAACTTATACATTTTCTATTGTATACCATTCTGGGTATCATGATGAAATCTCATCTTTCTGCTCTGTCTAACTTATGATGTGAATCATCCCTTTGTCTAGTGTCTTTACCTGTACACATGATATTGAAGTATTGGTTTTCAAGTAACCCTTATCACCTGAAAGTCAGTAGTAGCCTAACACTATGTCATGATGTCTACATCATTCACCTTACCTCATCTCATCTTGTAGACTTTGCATCATCTGACATCATCATAAGAAGAGAAAGGGTGAGCATAGTACTATAAAATAATTTGAGAGAGACCCCATTCACATGTTTTATTATAGTATATTATTAATAATTGTTCTATTTTAGTATTATTGTTATTAATCTCTTACTGTGACTGACTTATAAAGTTTATTATTGATATGTATGTATAGAAAAAACTATAGTATACAATTATATAGGGTTTAGTACTACCTGGTTTCAGGTATCCATTGACAGTCTTAGAATGTATCCTCCATAGGTAAGGTAGAGATACCGTATATGGCTTTATAATCTGTTTATTTTGTTTAATAATCATTAACATTATTCAATACATGTGTATTTTCAATCAGAATTATAAGTAACTGAATGGTATTGGAATATATGGATTTTAATGAATCCCCTATATTTTGGACATTATGTTTTCAGAGTTCCTATTTATAAATAAAACAGTGAGAAAACTTGCAGGGAAAGTGTTCCCACACATCCTTAAGTATTTCCTTAGATACACTTCTGGAAGAATTATTGCTTCAAAGGTATGCTTTTATTGTAACTAGATTGCCTTTCAGAAAGGTTGTGTTATTTTTATTTTCAGCAGTCAATGAGACACTTGTCAACACTGGGTAATAACTTAAAACAATCTTTAGCTCTATTATTGGAAAAAATTAGTTTCTATTTCATTTGTTTGAATTTTAAAAACATTTTTTGCATTTCTACATTTTTCATTTGCAAACTGTAGGTTTATGTTTTTGCCACTTTGTGTAGTACCTTCTTGTTATCTATAAGAGCAAAATCATATTAGTCTTAAAGGTGATAAACATTCTTTCTTCCCTTCCTACTTATCATTTAATTTTTATGATTTTTTTCTGATATAGAGAATGTTTATATTTTATGTATATTTATTTAACCCTATTGAATTATTTTGTGTGGTTATTTTTCATATGTAGAATTAGTCAGAATGCTGCCATGTATCAGAAATATCAATTCAAACTGGTTTAAGGAAAAAAAGGAATTTAAATGAGATTTTAATATATAAACATATATTTGCATTAAGTGATATACATATATTCTTATATATGTATCTGTAAAACTATATGCATCTACTGTATATGCATGTATTATATACCCTCATATATTAACTCATTTGATTCTATGAGGGAGTATTATTACCATCTTGTTTTATACATGAGGAAGAGATGAACTAACATGCCCAAGATCACATAGTAAGTAGTAAAGCCAAAGTATGAAACTAAGTGGTCCATTGCTTGGGTTCCATTGCACAATGCTGCCTCTGATAATTATAAAAATGTCAAGGACAGACAAACTTCAGTCCTGAGTGGAACCAAGGCCTCAACCACAGATATCAGGGCTCTAGGGTCTTCTCCCATCTCTCATCTTTGCTGTTCACCATGTTAGCCCCATTCTTGGGCAAGTAATTCTCTCTTGATGGCAAGATGACTAACGGCAGTTCTAAGTAAGAGAATGTCTATACAGGGAGCTTCCTCAGTATAACCCTTATTGGCTCAAGTTGGTTCTCGTGACTATCACAGGAAGAAAAGTAGCTCTCTGCAACCAGGACCGTGGGTTGGACTGGACTTGAGTCACAAACTGCTATTGAAACTGGGATGGAGAAATTCCTCCTGAATCATGTTGCACTGGCAAATAAAAGTTGTCACTGAAGCGTATGTAAAGGCCTTCTCTGACCCCTGTTTATATAAGCAAACATATCTAATAATTTACAATTTAATACTTAAAATTTTTTTTCATATCAAATCAATATATGCACAGTTAAAAACTATTATTAATATATTTATTAATATATTTAATAATATTAAAATATTATTAACAGGCTGATTGTGCAAAATAGCAGTCTGTTTTCTCTGTCCTCAACCTCCGAGTCTTATTTCCTAGAGGCAGCTAATACCAACCATAACATTCCTCAAAAATGTGCTTATAAAGCCCTGGCTGGTGACACAGTGGATAAGGCACCAGCCTGCGAACCCAAAGGTTCATAGCCAGGTTGCAAGCCAGATCTCCAGCCAGGTCTGTAGCTGGAGGCAGGTGAAAGGCAACCATACATTGATGTCTCTCTCCCTCCCTGCCTCTCTCCCTTTTCCTGTCTTTAAAAATAGTGAAATAAAATCTTTAAAAATAAAAACATATGCTTATATAACTGCTTCTTGATCTACCCTTTCATGTTTGGTAAAGATAGATAAAGATTTAGCTCTCTTAAATTCATCCCTCAAATCCCACATCCTTTAATTATGTAGTATAGCAGAAAGTGTTGACAGTGGAGGATCATATATTTTTAACTAATATATTTTTATTGAATAAAGTGTATAAATTGTAAGTATTCAGCTTGGTAAATTTTTTTATGTATGGGTATCTGCATAGCTACCACCCAGGTCAAGTTATAGAAAATTTCTATCATATCATCCCCTCACACACACCTCTTCTGTTTTTTGTCTATTTACAATTTTAAAATTCCTTTACTACCATTTCCCTAATGAGCATCTTTTCATGTATGTATTGATAATTTTTGTATTTTAATTTATGAAGTGCCTGTTAAAGTCTTTTTTGCCTATTGTTTATTTGGGTTGCTTGTCATTTTCTTATTTATACTGGGTTGACAAAAAATTTGTTTTTCTTTTCTTTAAAATTGCTGGCTCTAGTAGTGCTAAGTTGCTTTAACTTCATTTGAAATAATTTTGTTAAATTGTACAGGGTGAGCATGATCATTTAGATATTTACAATATCTAAAATAATACAGAATGCACACAATAAAGTGGCAAAATCTTAGTAAAATAAACAACATACCATAAAAGTGTTATATTTTGAAATAAATTTATTCTCATATGTAAATACATAAAGTTATTTTTAAATTGTTCAAAAACGTCTCTATTTGTTGCAATAATAGACTCAATTCGACTTCAGAAACTTGAGCACATTTTAATTAACTTTTCTTTATCCATGGACATCATAATGTTTTCAATCTTAGCTTTAACAGTCTCTTTATTGGAATGAGGTTGTTTATTAACTTCTCTCTCACAAATGCTATGTAAATAGTAGCCTAAAGGATTTGCATCTGGAACTAGGCGACCAGATTTCCTTTGACCAGAATTCAGAAACATTGACACTGAGAAATTCTTGCACCTTTTTGGCATTATGTGCTGGTGTACCATCTTGTTGCAAGATAAAATGATTTCCATTTGCAACTTGCTTCATCCATGGTACAACTACTTCCCTCAAAATGTCCAGATAAACATCCTGGATCTTCATTGATGATCTCCTGGATTCTGTGTACAAGATCTGGACTTGTGTGATCCTTGCATACCTTAAACGTTTTTCTTGTTGGTGTGGTGGCATCAGGACCAGCATCTTACACCTTCTTCACCTTGTAAATTGTATGTAAAGGGATGTTATTGAAGTCTGCAACTTCCTTAGCAGTTGGCCTTGCACGCAGTCCAGAAATTATGGTTGTTCTAACATCATATTCCTTCAACATAATGGTTGTTTTCAGAATTTAATACTTTATATCTGAAACAATGATGTTAAATCATAACCTTCAGAATTAAAAAGAAGCACATGAAATAAGAAGATGCAAAGTTATTGCCAATTGATCGTGTGCACCCTGTATTGTGACAGCTGTCATATCAGTGTGCATTAAAAAAATTACCAAAATAAATACATTTTTCTGTAGCCATTTTAATTTTGAAGATGGAAGAAAATATGTAACATTTTTGGGATATTGTGCTTTATTTCGAGAGAGGCAAAAATGCAACTGGAATGCAAGAAAAGATTTGTGCAGTGTACAAAGGAGGTGCTGTGTAATTGATCGAACATATCTTAAGTGTTTTGTGAAGTTTCATGCCAGAGATTTCATGCTGGATGATGCTCCATGGTCAGTTAGGCTAGTTGAAGTTGATAGCGATCAAATTGAAATAGTAATTGAGAAAAATCAACGTTATACCATGTGGGAACATATTCACAATATCCAAATCAATAGGTTTATGGGTGAAAATGAATCATGTGTCTTTTATTTTATGAGAAAAAATATATGGGCATTTTGGCCAACCCAATATAATTTTTAATATATTCAGGAAATTAGTCCTTTGTTAGATAGATGTAGATAAAAATATTTTACAAATATTTTACAAATATTTTCTCTCAGAAAGTGGCTTACCTTTTTCTTTTCTTAATGGTGCTCTTTGATGAGCTGAAGTTTAAATTTTTTTAAGAAGTCTTATCTGAGATTAAATTTTCCCTGGAGTTAATAATTGTTTTTTCATCACTTATTTTAATATGAACTAGTTATAAATGTTTGTTTTCACTTCATCAGATCTATCAAATGCCTCTCAATCTTATTTTCAAAGGTTCAATGTATCAGGACCCCCTGTCATCTGCTAATCCCATCCCTCACACTTAACCTTCTGTAGTATTTGCCTTCTTGCTATAATGTAGGCTGATTTCCTCCCCTGGGCTTGCTATGTAGCCATTATCCTAGATTTTTCCTTGCCAGTGTGGGGTCAAGGAAGGGACTTAAGCACTCATTAGTTCTCTGGTCCTAGGATTTCAAACACTGTCCTGCTGTCAGTGTTGTCCTTCATGCTCTTGTTCTGGAGAACTTGGTGGAATCAGGTCCAGTTTCTCTGTTCTGCTGAGTTGGCTCCATTCTTCTGTCCCCTTTTCTGCTAAAATATATTAAATTCTCTCATTCACTAATGATGCCTCTCCAGTTTTTATCCTTACATGTTTATACTTTTTAAAATTCCTTTACTGTCATTTTAGTTGCATTTTGGGAGGAGATAGAAATAAACACATGCAGTCTGTTTATCCAGCCTTTTTACTTAAACATTTACTCTCTCTGGGATTTATTTTTTCACCCATCTTCTGTTCATGAAATCCAGTGGCATTTGTTAAATCTTAACCTTCCTTGACTTCTATGAAATATTTAACTTGATGGAGCACTTGAAACATTTTTTTTAATATGACTCTAGTGAGCAGCAAAACCTTTGATATGTTATAATACTAATCTCTTTAAGCATCAGTATTTTTTGCTTTTTGTTTTCATAAGGGAGTTAAAATGTTTCAATTGTAAGGATGTGTCTAGTTGATATCTTTGTGCCACTTTATCTATCCCAAGAGATTATTAATAATAGTCTTAGGTGGAATTTTATTTATTTATTTTTAAAGATGTTATTTATTATTTTCAGAGAAAGGGGATGGAAGAGAGGCAGATAGGGAGAGAAATATCAGTGTATGGTTGCCTTTCATCTGTCTCCAGCCACAGACCTGGCTGGAGACCTGGCTTGCAACCTGGTTATGTGCCCTGGCTCGGGAATTGAACCAGTGACCTTTGGGTTCCCAGGCTGTCACTTTATCCACTGTGCTACCAGCCATGGCTTTTAGGTGTAATTTTTTATGCATTATATCATCCTAACTAGATTGTAGGTGCTTGAGAGCAAAGACAAAATGCCTTCTCAATTGTATGTATTCATTGATAATGTATTGAATTGACTATGTTCTTGTTTATATCCCACTGTTGCAAGCACATTGTCTTAAATCATCCTTTCACATTATTCTTTCTGTAAATTTTGTGAAATTATCATAAGGATTTCACTGTGTATCAGTGCCATTTGCATTGTCATTTTGTAAAGGTAGTATATTAAATATAATTATCCTTATGGGTTCCATACATGGTAGGTATATATCAACAGTTGTGGTGTTTTTCTTTATAATTGTCTTGCTGATGTCTGCATTTAGGTTTGCTCTCAAACAGAAACATGTGGATTGTGCATGAGTGTGTGTGTGGATGTATGTAAAAAAAAATGGGAGGACAAGCACCCTGCTGTGTCCAGAAGATTCTTTTTGAGGGGCCCAGAACCTTGTCAGTACTAGAGTAGCTTATATAACTTCACTTACATTCAAGGACAGTTTCTGAGGCATATCCAGAGTTTCCCATTTTAAGACCATCTGAAAACTTGCCTGCTTATAAATTGTACAAGTTTATATCTTCTCTTTCACTGAGAACATTTTCTATGGTCATATTAGAAACTATGATAATTAACAATAGTACTTACTTAATTTTTTTCCCACTCAAACACATATATAACCATACTTCTTTTTCCCCAGCAATGAATAAAATAGGGAATCAAAACTGTAGCTACTCAGATTTTAACATTAGGAAAAGTTACTGTTCTTTACAGTGTAGCTCTGTGTGTGTGTGTGATTCCTAAGTCATACTTTAAAAGTCAGTCTACCTATGGACCAATACAACTTCCTTAAATGCCTGCAATACATGTATAAACAATATGGCTCACTTTCATACCCACTTTGGGTTACAAAATTAGATCTCACTTATTTGAATACTCAATTAAATGATTTTGATATTCCATCCAATTTATCACGAGAAACTCTCACTCCTCCCTAGAGTGATTTATTCAGAAAACCTATGGGGAGTTTCCCCTCTCTAAAGGAATCAGTGGTTTTCACTGTGACCTTGTGGAAATGGGTCCTGAAAAGTCCCTGGGTGAGCACTGTCGTGAACACTGAACACAGTGCCCTTACTTATGGTTCCAACGGTTAAGGTAGAGGCATAAAACCTCTCTAGGGTTATTCTCGACTGTTGTCACTACATGCCACAGCATGTTGGAGTTTCGGATGTCTGAGCTCTTTATTAATTGTTTCCATACTTACATACATGCACATGGCTTCCTCTGTCCCAAGGTTGCCTATGGTGCCAGGATCCTTAAGTTAGGAAGGATTTCATCAAAAATTGCACCTAGAATTATCCATTCCATTCCACTCTGCCTATTTCACTTTTAAGAAAATGCTCAGGTGGATGTTTTAAATTGATTTCAAAACTGTAATTTGAAAACCACTACCCTGAGAGAATTCTGGCATCCTTTCCTATGATTCTTTTTTGCACCATTCAGTCCATCCAAGGATATGCATGTGTGCATATGTATGTATGTGCATGCATGTGGGTATGTGCATGTGTGTGTGTGTGTGTGTGATTAAGTTTCAAATGAAAAATACTGTGATGCACTTTGGGAAGGGATGAGTATAGAAGGGAAAGAATGTTTACAATGATAGTTGTTGTGACTTTTTAAAGTCTCAGAATTTCTACTTGGCTGTTCAAACACATTTTTATATTTTTAGCCATTTACAGTTGGGCCCATCTGAGCAGAGCTCCTGAGGAAATAAATGGGCCTGTGGAGTTCTGTGAAGGGAATAATAGATGTAAAGATTTCTCGTGTTGCAGATATAATTTTCCAGACATTCTCAATGATTTGTATAAAGAAAAGTGCCATTATCATAAATGGAGTTAAATAAATTTACCTATGAAAGACTATTTGTTGTAAGACTAGATACACAGCATTATGCAAAATTAAAGTGATGTTAATCATGATTTCCTGAGAACACATCCTTGTTGGTAAAAATACCAAAATTTTATTCTTATTGACTCAATCTGTACATTTAAGTGTGTTATTTAAGTAGATGTACTTTCTAAATACATATGAGAAAATTTCTTATTAGCAATGATATTGGATAAAGCCATGGGTGAGATCTTAGTTTTGAAATAGTTTCTGTGCTATGGTCATATATCAAATTTGATTATCCCAAAGCTACTTAGAACAGATATACAAAAATAGAAAACCATAATTTTGGTCATTTCCATCTTATTCTCATATAGGTAGGTAGTTGAAAGTTTACTTCAGAGTGGAAAAAATCTTAGAGTGCTTATAATGATTTAATAAAATACACATGGATTCAAGCATAGATGCACTTCTGTAATGGCACCTAACTTCTTGAATAAAGGATGCTAAATTTACATGCTCTAATAGTTATGTATTCTATTGTGAAGTCAATCTGGTAGAATTAATTCATCCATTTTGAATCATTTATTAAGACTGTAATGCATGGAAAGCACTTGCTAGATACTTGTAATAAGCAGTCAGCAAAGATGTCCTGATTGAGCATATAGATCAGCAAGAATTGGGAGGGATACAAATCTTCAAACATACCAGTAACTACGTAGTTGTTAATGAAAAATCATAATGAAAAGTTCTGTGAGGAGAAAAAACAGTTTGATTTATCTATTTTTTATTAATGTATTGTTGTTGTATTACAGTTGTCTCATTCCCCCCACATTGCTCTCCCCTGTCCTATCTACCCCATCCCTTCTCCCACCCTCAATTCCCACATTGTTGTCCATGTCCATGGGTCATTCATACTAGCAATGTAACTAGGGAACTCATCTACAGTGCTAAGATTGGACTTACCTAACTAAAGAAGCTAGGTTTTAAACAAAGTTTTTAAAGATGGGTTACAGCTAACCATATAAGAGGAATAAGGAATCACTTAATACATCAGTCTCTTTGCCTTTATTCAAACTAAATAAAAATAATAAAAGCTATAGAATATAGGTATCAGAATCGACTTAGTATTGGCCTTATACATGATCTCTTCTACATTTGCATATTTAATGAGGGAAAGTGAATCTAATTGACAGGGTCCTGCTATAGTAGAAATCCCTCTTTGAGGTGAACAGATTTTACCCTCACATGTTGAAGGGTCCTTTTGGGGCAGAGTTTCCCCTTGACATAGGAGAAGGACACCGGTTTAGAGCTGCTCTGTCCTCAGAATTGTCAGTCATACAAAGATCCCTTTGCACAACAGCAGTAAATTCCAACCCAGTCTGCTTTGATGGATTTATAGTGTCTCTTATCTTAAACCATCAGAAATACAAAATAAGAATGAAAGCCCTTATAAAATTCTTAAATGTCACATATGTAGAAAGACTAGTCCATAAAAGATTTGATTGTGCTTGGATTTCCAACATTTAATGAAAGAGAGAGAACACACAGACATGGATAAGGCTGGCACCAGCTTGACTTAATTATGTTGTGGTCATGGACTTAATTATTTTGCAGGCAGTGGCTTTGAATGAAGGAATAATCTGTTTAAAGTGATTTGCAGCTTGGAAATGATCTTAAATTTGACAGAGAATCTTCTGCTTTGTAACAGTTGCTAACAGTTGAATAACGTAGATGATCCTTAGAAGAATCTCCCACCTTGTGGTTGCTCAGCCCATAAGAATGTGATACCTTTTATGTGCCCTGTAATTCCTCAGCCTTTGAGACATTTGTGCAAGGAATCCTTCCTCTTTAACCCTCATATTTTTATTGCAAACTATCAACTTCCTGTCTGGTCTCTGGTTAGTGGGTTTTTCTCTGAGGCTCTAGGAAAATGATGTCCAGACTTTTCTTCCCACCTCTCGAAAATGCTGTGAGTAGGAGGCCTACTAGCATTCTTAAACAATAGGTTGGAACGTGAGAGGGCTCTCCTGGTGGCCTATATGAGCCCACACTTGGCTCCTGTTAAGCATAGAGAATGAATCTAGAAATCAGGTAGCAATGTTTTCACAAAGTGTAGTTAGGACTTTTGGGGAAGAGGGGAGTTAAAATGCAGATTCCTGGGCCTAGTTAAAAACTTAACTAGAACCTCTTAAATAAGGACTTGGGAATATGCATTTTTAATTAGCTCCCCTAGTAATTCAAAAAATTAATGAAGTTTGGAAATCACAGTGCTTTAGAAAAGGGGGGTTTGTTAAGGTTTTGCAGTGGTTATCAGTTGTTAGGCCCACTTCAAGGTTATAATATGAAGAGTAAGGCTTTCTACCACTAAGTAACTATAATTTATATCTAATGTAGTAAAGTGAAGAAGGTGAAAACCAATGTCCTATGGAATACTTAAGAAATACTTAATGCTTAACATAGCTTACTTAAATCTCAAATAAATCACCCAGTTTGGAGATGTTTTATCAAGGGCCAAATGCCTTCCTTGTTAGGAATATTGTATATCATGGAAAGTTGTTGTGTAGTCTAATTCTGTAAAATATTATAATTTTAGAGTAATGCTGGTTAATATATCAATTACAAAGGTAGAAAGACTCACTTCAAAAAACTGCTACATATTTTTGGTAGGTGACAGAAGAAGATGGGGTGAGTTTGGGATATTTATTTGTAATTACATTATATTGTCTGGTTTATTATGGGGTTAATAGCAATAAGATTGCTTAACTTGCTTACTAGAGAATGTGGTGAAAACCCAGAGGATGTTTTGGTCTCCTGTGAAAGCAACCACATTTTCTATGAACCAGATCATTAGATTCTAAGTTTAATTTTTAAAAAGTATTTTATTGAATATTTATATCTATAGTCTTAACAAATATTGTTTTATCATTTTCTTGTGATGTCTTTGTAATTTTTAAATGATTTTTAAAATTTCAATTTTAATTGACATACAATATTATATTAGTTTTTGGTGTATAACCCAGTGATTAGACATTTATATAACTTACTATGTGATCACCCTAAAAAATCTAATGCCCATCTGGCACCATACAGTCATTACATTATTATTGACTACATTCCCTATGCTGTACTTTTACATCCTCAAGACAATTTTGTAACTACCAGTTTTCGCTTCTTAATTTCCTTTTGTTTTTTTAAGATTTTATTCATTATTTTTAGAGAGAAGGGCTGAGAGGGAGGAAGAAAGGGAGAGAAACATCAATGTATGGTTGCCTTTCACCTGCCTCCAGCTAAGGACCTGGCTGGAGACCTGGCTTGCAACCTGGCTATGTGCCCTGACTGGGAATTGAACCAGTGACTTTGGGGTTCGCAGGCCAACACCTATCCACTGAGCCATCAGCCAGGGCTACTTCTTAATTTATCTTTTTTTTTTGTTTTTTCAATCTAGCTCCCAATCCTCCACCCTTCTGGCAATCCATCAAAATGTTCTCTGTTATCTATGAGCCTGTTTCTGTTTTGTTTATTGTGTATTTAGATTCCATATAGAAGTGAAATCACATGGTATTTGTCTCTTTCTGTCTGACTTATTTCACTCAGTGAAATAAGCTTGCAGATAGCAAGACTTCATTTTATTATGGCTGAGTTATATTTCATTATTTTATGTACTCTTTTTTATTCATTCATCTATTGATGAACACTTAGATTGATTCCATATCTTAGCTATTGTAAGTAGTGTTGCAGTGAACATATGGATGCATATGTTTTTTTTTTTTTTCCAGTTTTGTGTTTTGAATTTCTTCAAATAAATACCCAGAAGTGGAATTGGCTGGGTCCTTTGTTGACTCTTGTTATAGCCTTAGTTTTAAAGTCTATTTTGTCTGGTATTAGTATTGCTACCTTAGCCTTTTGTTTGTTTTGTTTTCATTTTCATGAAATAGCTTTTTCTGTCTCTTTACTTTCAGCCTGTTTAAACTGAAGTAAGTCTAGCATAGGCAGCATACATATTAAGTTAAGTTACCCACTCAACCACTATATGCCTTATGATTGGAGCAAGCTCCGTGGATGCGAGAACAGTCTGGAACTGCTTAGCAGGAGATATGGGGCATACTGAGGTTAGATGCTGTTTGTTTAGGATATGTGGATCTTTGAGAAATTTTTAGGAAAGTTTGAGGCATGAGTGAGTCAAGATAGGAATCACCAGAGTAAGATGAATGATTAGTAAGGTTGACAGAGACTCACACATGGAGCCTATCTGGGTCTGCAGGGGAACAATGGCCTTTCCCTGCACTTTTGTCTGGGAGAAAGCTGCCCACCCCTCTAGCCCTTGCCCTAAAGCCATACAACTCAGCTGGAGCTCAGAGCTAGTGAGTCTGGGCTGTGTGAAGGCCCTTTAAGAAGACTACCTGAGACCTGAGAAGCCACAATCTCCGCTGAGTTTCACAGGCAGAAGTTATGGGGACTTTTCTTCCTGGCACTGGAACCTTGGGCTGGGTGGTCCTGGTGCAGGGCTCCTATCTTCTTAGGGGGGACCTCAGCAACTGAGATGTTCCTTCTTCTTCTTCTTCTTTTTTTTTTTTTTTTAAAGATTTTATTTCATTATTTTTAGAAAGAGGGGAAGGGAGAGAGGCATCAATGTATGGTTGCGTTTCACCTGCCTCCAGCTACAGACCTGACTGGAGACCTGGTTTGCAACCTGGTTATGTGCCCTGGCTGGGGAATCGAACCTGTGACCTTTGGGTTCGCAGGCCGGCGCCTTAACCACTGTGCTACCAGCCAGGGCCAGAGATGTTCCCTTCTGATTCTGAACCATCTCAGTGAGTATGAGACTTACCTATTCCCTGCCTTCCTACCCATCTCCATGTGGCTTCTTTTTATATCTATAGTATAGCACTTCTGTTCATGGATTTCGGGTGGTTCTGAATGATGGCTGTTACATAGTTTAATTGTAATTTTGATGTGGTTGTAGAAGGATGCAAGTGTAACATTTATCTACTCCACCATCTTGACCAGAAACTTGTATGTATTCTTATCTCAGTAATAATGACTTCACATAGTGAATTGGGAATTTTCTCCTCTCCTATTTTTTGGAAGAGTTTGTGAAGGTTTGGTATTAATTATTTTACAATATTGGTAGAATTCACCACTGATGCAATCTAGGCTTCAGTTTTTATTTGTGGGAAGTTTCTTGTTTGCTAATAACATCACTTTACCTGTTTTAGGTCTACGCAGATTTTCTATTTCTTTTTGAGTCTGTTTTGGTAGTTTGTGTCTTTCTAGGGATTTTTCATTTTATCTACTTTGTATAATTTGCTGACATACAGTTGTCCATAGTATTCCTTTATATTCCCTTTTATTTCTGTAAGGTTGGTTGTAATGTCACTTGTTTCATTTCTGATTTTAGTAATTTTAGTTTTCTCTATATTTGTTGATTACTCTAGGTAAAGGCTTGTCATTTTTGGTGATTCCTTGAAGGAACTAACTTTTGGTTTCATGGATTATTTTCTATTATCTATTACATTTATTTCCACTATAATCTATAATTTTTCTTTCCTTCTATTTTCTTTGTGTTTAATTAGTATTTATTGTTACATGAAAGATTAGATTATTGATTTGATGACTCCTTTTTTAACATTGGTGCTTATAGCTTGAAATTTCTCATTGAGCTTTGCTTTAGCTGCATCCCATGTGTTGGTATATTGTGTTTTCAATTATCTCAAAGTATATTCCAATTTCCTCTATGATTTCTGTTTTATCCATTGATAATGGTTATTTAGGAATGTATTGTTTTATTTTAATGTATTTGTTAATCCTCCCTTTTTTGTTAATGATTTTTAATTTAATTAAATCATAGGTGTATAACATACTTTGTGTTTTCAGTCCTTTTACTTTATTAAGGTTTTGTAATCTGACATGATTTATCATAAAGAATGTTCCATGTATTCTTGAGAAGAATTATATTTTGCTGTTGTTGAGTGTAGTGTTCTATAGATGTGTGTTAGGATTACTGGTTTATAGTGCTGTTCAAGTCTGTCTTCTGTCTAGTTCTATCTGTTATTGAAAGTCAAGTATTAGTGTGATAAGTTTTATTGTTGATTTATCTGTTCTCTTCAATTCTGTCAGTTTTTGCTTCATGTATTTTAGTGTACATTTATTATGTGTATAAATGTTTGTGTTTGTTACATCCTCTTTTTGAATTGACATTTTGTCATTTTAAAATGGTCTTCTTTGTTAAATAATGTTTATTGTATTGAAGTTTATTATTTTGTCTGATATTAATAGAGCCACTTTAGCTCTCTTTTGCTTACTGTTTGCATGGTATGTCTTTTCATTCTATTTGTGTCTTTGAATCTAAATTGTGTCTCCTGTAGACACTATAACACTTGATCTTTTAAACATTTATTCTGCCAATCTGCCTTTTAATTGGAATGTTCAATCTATTTAAATGTAACATAGTTACTGATAATAATGTATGATTTATGTCTACCAGTTTTTTTCCTCCATTCCTTGTTAAGTATTTTTTCATATAAAATATTTTATAGTATGCCATTTTAATTCTCTTGTTATCTCTTTTACTATATTTTAAAATTATTTTCTTAGTAGTTTCCCTGAGATTATAATTAACATTTTAGTTTGTAAAAATGTAGTTCAGAATATTACTAATACAATTCAAAAGTAAACAAATAGTAAACAAAACTTTTTCCTGTTACCCCACCCTCACCACCACTACCACCAAACACAGGCAGAGAACAAAATTAATGGGGAAGGAAAAAGATCTTTATTAAAATGTTGCCAGATTTAGGGGTGCCGGCAACCCTCTGGCTCTGGGCTCCTCTCTTCCTCAAAACACAGAAATCTCTTTATTTCCCAAAGACTGAAATTCAAATCCATGCCCAGAGATCCCCCTCCACCCTTACCCAGCCTTCTGCAGCACAAGGCTGCTATGCTATGTGGACTGCTCTTGGCTTTAGCCTCCCTTCTCGGAGTGTGCGCTTGGTTGGCCAGCACCCCCATTGCCTTGCCACACCTTGCGGAGCACTGCAGTTTGTGTGCAGGAGCTCCATCTGAGTGTTTGGCTCTGGAGGCTGCTTTTGCCTCAAGGGCTGGCTAGCATTCTGGCCCACATGTCCGTGTACTGATCTCAAAGGAAGTGAAGGTCACACTCTGAGGCCATCCATGCAGCATGGAACTTCAGTGTCCTGATGGCTGCAGCCAGGACAGGTCTCTAGGGTGTGGCCCAGTGCACTGGACTTGGCTATAGTGTGAGCCTGGCCCCCATCAGGTGAGTGAGGGGACCAGAAGGGGTGAAATTTTGCCTGCCTTCTGTTTAAATCTCTGGCCCCAAATTTCCATCACTCTGGAAATATCCAGCTTTCCAGCCATTCCTGTGGGCTTAACTGGCAGATCTGTACCTCCTATATTTCACCATATTAACCTCCACAGTACACATGTCCTGTGACCTCTCCAGCTTGGGTAAACTTTGTGCAAGCTTCCTTTGCTGCCTCCTGCTGCACTAGCTCAGTTCTGGGGCAATGCAACCCTAGTGTCAGGTTTGTTTACCCTTCACTTGGGGAGCACACTCTCTCCAGGGCTGCGCTGGGGTTGGAAAATCTGTCATGCAGCTGCATTGTGGCTCCAGTCCCTCCATCTCTGGCATTTCCTGAGCCCTCCCTTCTCTGGGGCCTGGGCTGTCCTGTGCCAACCTGGGGTCCCTCCCATCTCTCTACTGATCTCACCAGATCCCCCTGTATTACTACATTTTATCTCCCCTACTTTGTGCTGTGATTGTCACACAAGTATATTTTTACATATTTTATGTTTATGTCTATCAACAAGGTTTATTATTATTGTTTTATACACTTCTCTTAAGTCAGATAAGATGAAAAGTGAATTATAACAAACTATATTTGTCTATGTAGTTTATCTATGTAGTTATTGAATGTTTCAAAATTTATTTTTTTAATGAAATGGACTATTTATTAATTAGCTCATTCCCTCATTTTTAGGATGACATAAAGATCATACCATGAGATATCTAGTTTTAGCATATTTATTACATATAATTCCAGCTAAAAATTAGCTATAAACTGAATTAGTCTTTAGCTTTAATATAAATATACACTTGCATTTTGTTAAAATGGATTACTGAGAAAAGGTTTCAGATTCCTTCTAAAAGTTGTACAAGCTCCATGGTCAAAAGCTATTAAATATTACTTAAAACCACTCAAAATATATGCAACATTTTATATTTTTATTTTCTTGGATTTTCATAGCTTTTATCATCTTCTCAAAAAGATCCATGACCTTAAAAAACATAAACACTGGGTCTAAAATATTAAGCAACTCTTTTAGCTCAAACATTTCCACAAAACTTGTTGAAGAGCAGAAAGGAGGATGAAGTCTTTGGTGGACCCCAGAGCTATTGGCACCCAGTATGGCTTGTTTTAGTTTCGGTCTTGGTCCTTGACCCTTGAAGACTCAGATTAACTGGATTCCTCAGAATTTATTCCTATTATTGTGATTGTTTCAGCAGGACAGTGTGGCATATGCCCTCCACAACTGGAGGTTCCTCATCTCACTCATTTAAAAGATTTACTTTGATTTTTCATTTAAAGGATAATACAATTTTAAAGTTGATTTAGTGTTTAGTCAGAGTAGCCTACCTTTTCCCAGTTCCCATCCATGGCAACTAGAAATATGGATGTAGAGGTGGCCCAGGTAAATAAATAACAAGGGAACCTCTATCACAGGTGCCCAGGGAAGTCTGCATTTATACGTAGAGTGCATTAGATAGGAGCCTTTTGGGTACAGAGCATCCTCTTTGGGATAACATAGTAACACCAATGACCCTCCTCTCACCACTACAGACCTTGTTTCCTGAAATTGAGATAGAAGGACTTTCTGCACATATGTGTGTGTGCATCTGTGTGTGTGTGTGGGGGGGGGTGACTGGTACTGACAAGAAGCCACAGAGCATTTCCAGAGCCCAGCAGTCTCCCTTATGCCTCTTTCTAGTGAGTACTTCCTCTCCCCTGCTCACTTTCTCCTCCTCCCAGGTAACCACTGTTCTGCTTTTATACCCATAGGTTAGTTTTACCTGTTTTTTAACTTTGTACAGTGTGTACTTTTTCAAATCTTCTTTCACTCATCATAATGTACATGAGATTTGTGTATATTGTTTAGTGTAGGAGTTCATTCTTTTCTTTTTCTTTTTATTTATTTTTATAAATAGCATTATACTGGATAATTTCCCATAATTATCCATTTTTCAATTAATTAGCATTTGGTTTGTTCATAATATTTGGATAGTATGGATAAAGTTGCTATAAACTTTCTTATACATGTTTTTTGGTAGATAAAAACACTAACTCTAACTTCTTTTGGGTTAATACCTAGTAGTAAGGCTTCTTCCTGCAGGAAGGACACAAATGTGAGTGTGTGTCGCTAGCACTGTCATCTCCTCCTTCCCTCCATCTCCTTTACTGGAGGTCGGGCCTCCTCAGCTCAGTGTTGCTCAGTGTTGCTCAGCGTTGCACCCTGCAGCTGCTCCCAGCAGCGCTGCTTGTCTCAGCAGGTGGGGCGGAGACCTATTTCTGTTCCTTAGCTCCTCCTGGCAGCCCTGCCCTTCGGTCCTGCCCAGAGGAAGCGGGGCTGGTGAAGGGGAGGAATGCCAGGGTGGGTAGATAGGGTGACCCTGCATCTCTGGTGAAACGACGCAGAGAAAGTGACAGAGGCTGGCACCTGCCCTCACGGGCACAACTTAAATGGGACCTGGCCTAGCAGGGGTCTGCCCTGGACGCAGCTCCAAGCTGCAAGCAGCTCTGGACCTTCCTTACCAGCGGAGAAAGGCTGCTCCCATCCTCATTGTGTAGCAGCTCCAAATCCCGTGTTTCAAAAATTCCTATCTCCAGATAATAATTTCATGCACAGATCCAGGAAGTAAACAAAGTGCACCTCTACACCACAGAAGGTCACACCACTAAGGCAGTAAGTCAAAGCAGACCAATCTAAGAAGCAGAAATAAACAAGAGCCATCTAAAATGGGAGGACAAAGAAATAAACCCTCAGCAAATGGAAAGGAGGAATCTCCAGGAAGAATGCAAAATGGAATAGAGGCAAGCACCCTATCAGGGAATTCAAAATAATGATGATAGAGAAGCTTAATGAGCTCATTGAGCTCAAAGAAAACTACAAAGAACTCCAGATAAGCTACAAGGAACTTACTGAGAAATATATAAGCATTAAAAAGGACATAGAAACCATCAATAAGAACGAGGAGGAAATGGAGAATACAATCAAAAGCAGGCGAGAGGAAGCAGAGGATTGGATTATCAAGCAGGAGGTCAATGTAGAAAAAAATTCCCAGGCAATGCAATAAAATGAAAAAAGACTAAAAATGAATGAAGAGGTTTTAAGAGAGCTGCAGGACAATATGAAACGTAATAATATCCGTATCAGAGGGATACCAGAAGGAGAAGAGGAGGAGCAAGGGAAACAGTAATGACAGAAAACTTCCCTAACTTGAGGGAAAAAGAAAGGCATGCAAGTTCAGGAAGCACAGAGGGTCCCAAGGAAGATGAACCCAAACAGGCCCACTCCAAGACACATCGTCATAAAAATGGCAAATTTCAAAGACAAGGAGAGAATCCTAAAAGCAGCAAGAGAGAAACAGCTAATAACATACAAGGGGGCTCCCATAAGGTTATCAGCTGATTTCTCAACAGTATCACAACAAGCTAGAAGGGAATGGCAAAAAATATTTCAAGCAATGAAAAACAAAGGCCTGCAACCAAGAATACTCTACCCAGCAAGGCTATCATTCAAAATGGAAGGTGAAATAAGGAGTTTCCCAGACAAAAGAAGTCTAAAAGACTACATCTCCACCAAACCAGCATTGCAAGAGATGCTAAAGGGTCTGCTTTAAGAAGATGAAGAAACAGACAGATAGGAACACAGGTATAAAGGAAAAAATAGATAATGAATAAGTACCTATCAATAATAATCTTAAAGGTAAATGTATTAAATGTACAATCAAAGTTGGATAAGAACCAACTTTAACTTATGAATGCTTTAGAATGATCTTGTTATAAATAGATTTTACTAAATAAGGTATAATTTTGTATATTGTACCTGCATTACTGCAGGTTAAGTTTTCTTAGATTGAAATTATTTCACAATATGGGAAAATCATGTTATGATAACTCAGAAAAATTGAATGCAGTTGAGGAAGAAGAAAAAAGTAAAAAAATGTGGATGTATATTACATAGAAGACATGCTATCTTTCTTATTCATTGTTACAAAATATGTGCTTATTTATGGGTGTGTAATATATAGATTTTGTTAGCAATTAATGTTTTAAAGAGCATGGTCATGGGTGTGTTATGAAATCAGTCAATCTTTAGGTTAGAAAAGATTCTGAGAATGAAGACCAATTTGGATGGAAGTTGCAAACTATTAAACTATATGATTTGTGTACATAGACAATATATATTCTCATATTAGCATGTAAATTAGATGAGATTCCTTTCAAATAGGTTGTGGAAATACATATTTCCAGTTATGAAGGCCCCCAAACTGGGGATGTTTGGGAAAAGGAATGAATGCTATAGTAAGCTTTATTATTGAAATGTGAACATACCTAACCTCTACCTCAACAGACTCTTAAATAGTTCAGGGGTTAGTTTAGGACCACACAGGAAGTCAACCACAAGTTCAAAAAATAGCTAGAATACTATTCTACAAAATTATTTAAATCCTAGGGATTTTTTTTTTTTTTTTACCTCAACTTAGTAGACATAAAATTTCTACTCTGGGACTGGCTGAGCACTGCAAGAGCCATTATTTCCAAAGGCTTCAACTTGTAAAACACATGTAAAGGAAAAACAGAGGGTATTGAAAGAAGTAAGACCTGTGCACAGCCTAAATAAATAAATAATAAATAAATCTACTATTTAAGATGGAAAATGCCAAAAAGAATAAGTTGTAGTTCCAGTGGCTTAAAATAAAGTTGAGTTATATTATTGGAGGGGGCAGGATCTGACTCAAAAATCAGATTCCTTTTTTAATATGGGTTTGGCACTGTCTCTAGGACAACTTTCACAAAAGTGAGTTCTGCAATACACCATTTCTGTGATATATTTCACAAAAATAGCATTCCATAGTAAAATCAGTATTAAAGAAGAAAAACTGCTTAATCTTGTTACAATATATGTAAAATACAATCATTTAACATGTAATAATTATGTAAGGTATTGGTACATTTTAATTTTTTTGTAATAACTCTTCAAAGTCCAGATTGTACTTTAAATATGTGTACAAATAATGTATGTTTATGAATGTATTTTTGCATGTATTTGGTAATATTGCAATTCACATTACTTAAAAAGAGTAATTCTTTAAACAAATGAATTAATGTAGGCATTTTGAAATAACAAAAAGAAAACTTTGTACTAATATGCTTTGAAATGCTGACAGAAGGCAGTAATTAAATGGTGAATTGTCTAGATGTGAAAGGGGGAAAAAAGTACACATTGGTGGTTATAGACTAGACAGGGAGATGTTAAGAAGAATAAAGGAAAGGAGAAGCCAAAGAACTTACATGCATGACTCATGGACATGAACTAAGGGGGACACTGCTGGAGGGAATGGGGGGTACCATGTGGAGGGGGTAAGTGGGGAAAACTGGGACAACTGTAATAGCAAAATAAATAAAATGTATTAAAAAATAATAAATATGTAAAAACAAAACAAAACAAAACAAAAAACCTAGTAGTAGATTACTGATTCATTGGGGTAGGCCTTATTTAGCTTTAGGAGATAGTGCCAAATAGCTTTCTAAAGCATTATATCAAATTCACACTCTCATTAGCAATTGTGAGAGTTCAGACAACCTGTATCTTCATAGCTTAAAATAGACTTGGGAGTGCTCAGGAATTTATTGAAAGAACACATGTATGGATCATATTTAGATGCTGATTTGAATTAACAAACTGTAAAATAAATTAATGAGGCAATTAGGAAAATTTGAACACTGACTTGATTTTGGATAATATGGAAGAATTATTGTTGGTATGCATGAGGTTTTTTCTTTTTTGCTTAATCCCTTCACCCCATAAGTGTGGTGATTGCAGTTGGGGGAGGGGAATGGGTGGGGACAGCAAAGGGTATAAGGGGAATAAATGGTAATGGAAGAAATACAATAATAAAATAAACTATTAAAAAATCAAAAAGAAAAAAAAGGAGCCTGTATTTTCAAATGATTAGTTTGATGTCAAAAACTGAGTTGTATTTATTTGTTCACTGCTGCAGTACCATGGAAGTCATGTTGCTTGATTGATTAATGATTTTATCTTTTAGTTTTTATGCATGATCATAGAAATATCCCTGTCTCAAGACCTTGTCAACATATTATGTTTAAATTATGGGGTGAGGGAGTGGTCACCATTTTTAATTCACATGTGCAGAGGAAATGTAAAGATGCTACTGTATACATGGCTGGGGGGATGATTGTGGTAAAAACTTCATGGTAGCAAGGATTCCTTGGGGTCCTCTATTCTGCTTTCTTCCTTCTGGGAGCAGTGTCCCTGACCCACCTGAGTAGCTTTTTTGCAGGTGTATGTGGTTCAATGAGTTATGTTCTGCATGTCTGGGCTCAAGCAAGGCCCAATGGCATGGCATGCTCCAGTGGGTTCAGGTTCATCTTGTATGTTCATGAACTGTACAATCCTCTGCCACCTGGCTGAACTGGTGCTTGACTCTGATCCCCAGTCCTTTCTACAGAGCCACATGGCCACTGCCGTGGCAACCACCCCTTAGTTTAATCTGGCAGTTTTCCAGTCAGACTTCAGAGCAACTATGTCTTCAGCACATGAGTGAGTGTCAAGGGCAGCTTGGGGAATCTCAACTTAAGTGTCTCCTTCACATGGTTGCATTGTGCAGCCCTAGAAGTATAGCCATGCTCTTCGCTGGTGAGCAGGACAAGTTGAGATGTGAGCTTTCTAGAATGTTCCAGGGTGTAAGGACTGAAGTTCTTTCCCTTTAACACTGTCTTCACTCCAAAAGGAGGAGAAGGGAAAATTGGGATGTAACTTTTCTTCTATCTCTTTTTATCTTCTCCATAGAGAGTAAGGCTTCTCCTCTTTTTTCTGTTACATCTTCCTGCCACAGAGCTTGCCAAGTGGAGTCATCTTTATCCCACCATGGAAGTCAGGATACTATAGACTGGGCTTTCATGTTTATTTACCTGTTCAGGATTTGATATGTTAAGGAGAGAAATGAGGGATTATGGAACATTTGCACTTGAGGAATCTTAATTTTTGTGTCTAGCTTAGTTTGCCCTTAGAATTGTGTATTCACGATCTGTTATGAGCAATTTACATATACTGCTTCATTTATCCCTCGTAATAAACCTATGATGTGTGTGTTCTTATTACCCTTATTTTATAGATCATGAGATTGAAGTTCAGAAAAGAAAACGTTAGGCATGTTGTTGAAATTACTTAGCTAGTTAAGTATAGAATTGGGCTTTGATGTTGGAAGTCTGGTTGTAAAGAGCCCACATTTTCTGAAAACTGCAACGCAATGTTCTTTTCATTAGTTTGGGTAATGTTGTTCTGATGTGTTGAGTTGAGAAAATGTCAGGTCTCATGTAGTGGTTGAGATTGGGGGTAATATCCACATGGTCTGATATTTGAAAATGTGTCACCAGCCCTGGCTGGTGTGGCTTAGTGGATTGGTGCCCACCTGTGAGCCCAAAGGTTGCTGGTTTGATTCCCTAGTCAGGGCACATAACCAGGTTTCAAGCCTGGTCTCCAGCCAGGTCCTTAGCTGGAGGCAGGTGAAAAGCAACCATACATTGATATTTCTCTCCCTTTCTTCCTCCCCCCTTGCCCTTCTCTTTGAAAATAAATAAAATCTAAAAAGAGAAGAAAAAAGGAAAGAAAAGAAAAGAAAAGAAAAAAGAAAATGTGTCATCATATTTATATCCCTGGAACCTCTCTTCTAAACTTTTGGAGAGTATTTTTTATATACTAGTTTTTATTGAAGTGGAGCAAACCAATGTGACAATCACCTGTTTTGGGCTACATAGTAGTTTATGCCAGCAACTTAAACTACTTTGATAAATATGCTTAATTAAAGTCTTGTGGGATCTGGGAGGGAAGCACTAGTAATTTAGGGTCTTAGTGCATCAGTAATGGTTTTGGAAAAGCATAAAGAATTCTTGAGTATATGAATTTATTTCATTTCTTACAAGATGGACATCATACAAACTCTTTACAGCTCACCTTAAAGTTGAGCTCCAGGAGAGCTAAGAGAAAGCTGTACCACTAGATGTGATCTCACAAATATGGGAACAGAGAGCAGAGTATGAATGTGTAGGGTCTACCCTATTGACACTGAGCAGCTTTCTCCAAAAGCCAGAGTTTTCCTAAGCCACCAGTGAAGTTGTACATGTTCTATATCTGCTTTTTAGAAACTTACATATGCCATGAATGCTGACTTCCTTTGAATTTAACCTTGCTTGAATAAATCAATTTTTATCTTTTCAATGCTTTTCCAGAGCCTTTTTCAATTCAGTAACTTTTATGTGTTCCATCATAGGAACTCTAGCATTTTATCGCTGTTCCTATTTTTCCTCTTGGTGTGTGACAGAGATTGCAATTTTCCTTGTCATTTGATAAGAAAATCCTGATTTTTGTTGAGCATATGATTACCCACCTAAAAATAGGAGGAAGTTCTGAGCAGGGAGATGAGTAGAATGTGCACGGGTTGAACTTCCAGGTCTTGATTTTAAGGCTAAGGGTTTGTGTTCTGCTGTCTATTCTCTATCCCCTGTGTCTGGAGGTGGAGCTGAGACCTTAGACTATGCAATGAACATATGCCATCTCATGTGGCAGGAAAATGAGATGGAAGGAGCCTGGGTCTTTCACATTATGGAACTGCCATAATATCCTTGGATACTCACATTATTAGAACAGTTGCTTGGCAGGAAGGTAGAATTCTATCTCTATGGTGTTTTGTTTGTTTTTTGCTTTTATTTCTGTAGCTAAACTTATGTGTTAAGATTTAGTTTGAACCATTTGAAAGTGCCATTTTTGGTGAATAAAAATTGTCAAATATCAACTTTATATTCTTCAGCTTAAAAACACACATTCAAAAAAAGCCACATTCACTTGATCATTATTTTTTTTCATTGAGTTTTGCACCTACTGTCTGAGGATGCATACTGTGAAAGTAGAGAGGTGCAAAGATGACTCAAACACAGTTGAAAAATACTCGTACCTGCAGGATAATGAGCAGGTGCTTGATAACTTACAATTATCCAGATTCTATCTGCTGAGAAGCTTGATCTCTTAGTTAAGACCTCCTGGGTTAGCATGTACAATAAGATATTTTTTTAAATTAGTTGGAAGGCAGGCAGGTAGCCAGCCACCTCAGAGGCCAAGTGTATCAATGGGTGGCTTTAAGGTTTGACATATGGGTGGTATTATCACTTGAATTGTGATGTGGATGGCCCACTTGTATTGTGTCCTGTTTCAATGGTAGGCACTGATGATGCTGTCAGGGGACTATTTGGAACTGGCCATGATATTTTAGAAAGGGCTACTTTATTTTGTCTTTTTCTTTTTAAAAAGATATATATTTATTTTTAGAGAGAGGGAAAGAGAGAGAGAGGGAGAGAAACATGTGAAAGAGAAACATTGATTGGCTGTGTCTTACACACCCTCAACTGGGGACCTGGTGTGCAACGTAGGCACGTGCCCTGACTGGGAATCGAACCTGCAACTTTCCAGTTAGTAGGCCAGTGCTCAATCTACTGAGTGCTATTTTAGCTCTCACCAATGAGAGCTATTTTCTTGTCTTTCTCAAGGTGGCAAGTTAGTGAGGTATTTATGTTTTTCATCTTCCTTTAGAATAAATAGCAAAGAGAGGATGTAAGTATATACTCCACACATCTATTTAAGCCAAATGGGAAAGTGCCTTGTTTAAACTGAGAAAACCTGCTACACATCATGTATTTCCTTTAGTCACATGCAAGTGTGCTAAAGAGGTACTCCAGTTCACAGACAGGGACAGACCATTTGACATCACCAGCCCACCCTCAGAGGCAATACCTCACACAGTGTGTGGCCTCATCCTCAGCCATGGGGAAGTGAACCCATGGATTCTTTTTAAAACCCTTATTTCTGTTTATGCAGAGAACCAGTTTTAAATAAAATCAAGGTGGAAAGATACTCTCTTTTCTCAAAGCTCTGTGCGTATCAATGCTTGTGAGGCCTTTTGAGAAGACTATCCAGATTATAGGAAAGAACTAGTCCTGGTGGGTAAAACAAGATTTAAAAGAAATCAACCTTGTCCTTTATTCAAACCCCCTTTGAAACCCTTATGACATTTTCACAATAATAATGGTAAAAAAATAAAAGCAGTGTTACTAGTGTTTTGTTTAAACTTAGATTCAGAATTTTACATCTAGAAGAGAAGTGAGAAATCAGAGTTATGTTTTCAGACCTCTGTTTAAGTTGTGTGGGATCTATTACATTTACAATACCTAGGCTTATATATTTTCCTTTGATTTGACTGTCTCATGAATATGATCAAGGTTTTAATAACTCCTATTACTAACATTTATGAAGTAAGAAATTAATGAGGCCCTGATTGGTGGCTCAGTGGACAGGTGCTGGCCTATGAACCCAAAGGTCACTGGTTCAATTCCCAGTCAGAGCAAATAACCAGGTTGCAAGCCAGGTCTCCAGCCAGGTCCTTAGCTAGAGGCAGGGAAAGGCAACCATACATTGATGGTTCTCTCCCTTTCTTCCTCCCTCCCTGCTCTTGTCTCTAAAAATAATGAATACAATCTTAAAAAAAAAAAAAAAGAAATTAATGAAACCCTTTGTTCCAGTCCAGTGCATAGGAAACATATTTGAGATACCTATAGGCAAGATGAGCTACTCTAGGTGAGACAATCTATGGCCAGTGGTATAATTCAGCTTCTGGCTTCATTTCTTCTGGGGTGCTGCAAATAACACTTGTGGAATTATTGCATCAGGTGTAGAAGTTGACAGATTATTTCCTATTTTGGTGATGCCTTCCACAATGGAGGCTGGAGGTTTAGGAATCAGACCTATACACAAGGTTAGTCAGATAATCATAGTTTTGTAGAATATCCTGAGACCTAGATAAGACAAGTACCTCCTTTAAATATTTTTCTTTTACTATGATAAGAACACAATATGAGATAAACCATCTTCATAAATTATTATATGCATAATATCACTTAATATTGTGTGCCAGATCCCTAGAAATTATCTTGCTTAACTGAAAGTTTATGCCCATTGATTAGCAGCACCTCCCCATTTTCCCTCCCTGCAAGCCCTTGGCAACCACCATTCCACGCTATGAGTCTGAATTTAACTATTTTAGATTAATTTACAGGATTAAATTTATAAAGTATTTTATTTTTCTATGACTGGCTTATTTCAATTAGTATAATGTCCTAAAGCTCCACCCCTGTTGTCACATTTGCAGAATTTCCTTATTTCCTTGTACTAATACAGGACACTAATGAACAAAATAAACAAGTAAGCAGAATAGAACCAGAGACATGGAAATAAGGAACAGACTGACAGTCTTCAAAGGGGAGAGGAGAGGGGGAGAAAGAGGCAAAGAAGGGGAATAGTTTAGTCAAGGAACTAACAAGGATGACCCATGGACATGGATAACATGTGGGGATTGACTGTGGGAGATGGGAAGGGCGGGGCAGGGGAGAGCAGTGGGGAGAAATGGGATAAATGTAATACAACAACAATAAATTAATTAAAAATAAATTAATTCAAGTATTTAATTAAAAGATCAAGACTCTCAAATTGGGTTAAGAAATATAATTCAACTCTACCTGATTTAAAATATATGTATACCTTGGCTGGTGGCACAGTGGATAAGGTGCCAGCCTTCCAACCCAAAGGTTGCTGGTTTGATTCCCAGCCAGGGCACATAACCAGGTTGCAAACCAAGTCTCCAGCCACATCCTTAGCTGGAGGCAGGTGAAAGGCAACCATAAATTGATGTCTCTCTCTCCCTCTCTCCTTCTCTGCCCTCTCCCTTCCCCTCTCTCTAAAAATAATACTCTTTCTAAAAATAACAAAATCTTAGAAATTTTTTAAAAATAAAATATATGTATAAATTAAAACTTAAAAGATAGGTAAATATCTATCAGTTTTATTTCAATAAAAAGGTTAATAGAACAAAAGTAGGCAAAGGCACAAGGCAAAACAAAGAATGTAAAATAGAGTGCTTAAAAAAGATAGACTTCACAACAAAAATAGAGTAGGTAGGAAGCATTATGTACCTAGTACATTAAATTATGTAAAGCACACAACCCTATTTTGTTAATCCTTACATGAGGTTATGTTTATTGATTCCAAAGAGAGGAGGAAAGAGAAATATAGAGAGACATAGATCATCAACCTCCCGTTCCCCTAATATAAGCCCTGACTAGGAATGAAACCCAGCAACCCAGGTATGTGCCTTGACTGGGAACTGAAACCTACACCCTTTTGGTAAACAAGATGAC
This sequence comes from Noctilio leporinus, assembly GCA_004026585.1. Lineage (NCBI taxonomy): Eukaryota > Metazoa > Chordata > Mammalia > Chiroptera > Noctilionidae > Noctilio > Noctilio leporinus. Next base: position 30,098 of record PVIW01005189.1, read on the forward strand.
ACCCCAACCAACTGAGCAACCCAATCAGGGCAAATATACAATACTTTTATATATTGGGAAAAAAGGGCATACACATAACTGAGATCTTGAAACTTTTCCCTTGATAAATCAAGTAAGCCTAGTGTAAAGATGATTTAACTAATAATTTTAATGGGTATATTATCATAAAGTCTATGCCCTTCCACAAATACATATACTTTTAAAACATCTGCAGCATATTTTCAAAAGTTAATCATGTAGTCGAACAAAAATAAAGCTTTGATAAAATCCACAATGGATTTGATGGATATTATTTACTGTATATTAAGGCTGACCACATTTTCCTTATTCATTTATCTGTAGGTGGACATTTAGGTTGTTTCCATATCTTGACTACTGTGAATAGTGCTGCAATGAACATGCCAGTGTATACATCTCTTCAATATCTGATATTGGTACTTTTGGATAAATACCCAGAAGTGGGATTGTTAAACTATTGAACCTAATATTTGAACCTAATATTGTTCACTTCACTTCTGCTTTTTTCCTTTCTGCTCTCCCATTTTGCTACTCTGTTGTTATATTCCTTGATTCTTTTCTATCTGTGCTCACAAGATTAAATTATATTTTTGTTTACTGAATGTTTTATGTATCCTCCATTAAATTTATAAAGCCAGTAAAGATAAACAGAACCATGTTTAAAACATAGCTCTTCCAATTACTTGTTTGGCTAGGGAGAAATAACTTATTTTTTCTCAATTTCACTTTCCTCATTTGTAAAATTTATAAAGCAGTTAACTTAAATGATTATTGAAAAGGTTAGGAGATGATGTAAGTAAAATGTCTAGCAAAGAGCCTGAGATAGAGTAAATTCCTCATACATTGTAGGTACTATTTTTTAAACCACATAAGTTGAGCATGTTTCATTTTTCTTAGAATAAACTAAGTTAATTGGCTTTTTATTCTCATGTGCCCTTCTGTGGATTTTTCTTTTCTGAAAGCCACTGGATTTCTTTTATATTGTGCTATTTCCTCCTGTCCCCAGAGTAAGTTTTTAGAAAATAGTTATGGAATGAGTGTTTCAATCTGATCTTTAAGTTTCCTTTTTAAGAAATAGTTACTTTACACTTATGAATGTAACTCCTACCTGTTCATTGCTGAAAGCACCTACCTTCTATTAACTATTTATAACTGCTTTTTAAATGTGTATATACTCTATACCTTAAGACCCCAATTTTATTTAAAAAAATTTTTAATTGATATTATACAGACTATAGCATTTTTTGCTTTATATTTTTTTGTTTGAAGCACTTGTAGAATGTGGTTTTTATGGCTGTAGTAAGGATGAATTATTGCTTGAAGTAAATTCTTGACTCTGCTCATGAAATTCTAGGGATGGCCTCAGGCACTCTTCAGTGTGCCAAATATTTCTGACAAAATATCTGGAAGTGTTCTGAGTCCGTGGCTGCTGCTGAGTTTGGGCAGGAGGATTTTTGGGTCTCATTAAGCATTAGGAGGGAGTCTAGCAGATGTCTTTCAAGTTGGTTTTAAGGGGCTTTATTGGCACTAAGTGAAACAGAAATGAAAGTAAATCTCTGTCAAAGGAGAGAGCCCTTGTTCATCCAAAGACAGCTGCCCATATGTGTCTGCTTACACTGACTTTGGTACTATTAACTGGCACAGAAAATAGTTCCTATTAAAGAGCCAAGCCTGAAAGCAGAGAGCTGATTTCAGCAGCCTGTCTCTCTTAGCCTTGTAATTTGAGGATTAGCCTCTTCTTACCAGTCATTTAACCTTTCAAATGGATGGGATTGATGCCAAGAGACTATGGGTCCTTTACCAAAACATGACTTTTGCTTGAAATAATGCTCTTTTCTTAATAATTATTATGGACAGTATATAGCCCAATTAATATAGGAACTAAAAGAAAACACTCATTTAAGTTGCCCATTATGTTTCTCAGAAAACACCCTTTATTATGTCACCTGTTTTTCTGTAGGAACATTCCTAATGTAGGCTTGCCAAGGGGAAATGGATAGATTGAAAGAAAATGGTCCTAGCATGATTTTGATTGTGATGCAGGCTGGACATGTGGATTAAAATGATTTGCTGCTGAAGCATTTTTATTTTGCATGAGAGAAAGGCAAGCAGAAGACTTTAATCTGCTGATGACAGAACCTAGTGACCAGGCCTTCACCATGATTTAGCCGTATGTGGTCCTCATCTCTGTTCCTCCAGTGTGATGTCAGTATTGATGATTGGTATTGATAGTGACAATTAGTGGTATTAATATATTGGAAGTTGAGGAGATGCATGACAGAAACAAAACTCTCAGCCTTCCTTGAGGTATTTGCAGGATTATACTTATTGTTACAGAACTGGGAAGTCTCAACAGAGCTCAGAGTGATGTATGAGGAAGGTGGGGAGCTATTCAGCAAAAAAAAAAAAAAAAAATGGACAAAAGAGAAAGTTTATAATTTAATTTTCACAACATTATTGGGAGGTAGAGAAATAAAGTGGTGGGTAATCAGAATAGCTGATGTGACCTTGAGGTAGCATCTGGGAAAGCCAGCCAATGGATTCATGTTCAGACACCCATAGTCCTGCACACCATCAGCTCATATCTTATGCAAACAGATACCCACAGAAGCACTGACCACAGGGATTTTATTAGGAGCAACAAAAATTACTGACCTATATCAGTCTTTTCACCCAAGGGGAAAATAAAAGAAAGTTCCACCTTTTAAGTAATTTTCATAATGATTTATAAATGGAGTTTTTAATAGATTTAATGTTTGCAACATCAGGAATTAGCCCCACAAAAGCCTAGCTATTAGAAGTTTTAAATATTATTTTTAGTGACTTTAGTGGTATATGCTATTAAAATAAAATCCATTAGCAGGAAAATGGTGCAAATTTCTCCTTGTGACATCTAGCCCTGAACTTTCACTTTATTGTGCAGTCATGGAAATAGACTTAATAGCCAGACATTAGACCATTACCCAAGGATAGAAACAAAACTTCTTGGCTTCTCTGTTATTTCCCTTCCTCCAACTAGCTATAGCTCTTCCTCCACTGGAGGCCCTAATGTCTCCTGGAAGGGCCTTCTCACATTCCTGCTTTTGACCATGATAGCCTCTTTCATGTTAGCTTGAAACATTGCATAAAAATATGCTTTCAAAAAATGGACATGAACCATTAATATATAACCCAAGGTACTTGTAACTATTTTAGCATTTTGGGTGTTCTGCTTTGGAAATTTCATTACATTGGAGTTTATAGTTAAGAAAATGGATTCACAACCCTGGCTGGTGTGGCTCAGTGGATTAGATTAGCACCAGTCTGCAAATGCAGAGGTCACTGGTTCGATTCCCCAGCCAGGGCACATAACCAGGTCCATAGCTGGAGGCAGGTGAAAGGTAACCATACACAAATCCTTCTCTCCCTTTCTTCCTCCCTCCCTGCCCTTCTCTGAAAATAATGAATAAAATCTTTTAAGAAAAGAATGTTCTTTTTAAAAAAAACTGGAGAGAAGAAACTCCAGGGAGAACCAAGATGGTGGAGGAGTAAGTGGAGCTACACCAATCTTCTCCCAACACCAAACTGGAATTACAACTTAATTAACGAGAAATCATTCAGCATAACCAACAGAACACCAGTTGGAGAGAAGTCTTATTACCATGGGCAGAATACAAAAGCTGATTCATCACAACGTGACCGTGACCAGTAGGAAGTGTGAAACTGCAAGAGGCTGACTGGGCTCCCATGGGCAGCAGCTGAAGGGACAGAGGAACATCTTAGCAGCAGGGGGTTCCACCTGAGAAGGGTGGGATCTAAACCCCCAACTGGGCTTCCCAGCCTACAGCAACACAGCAGAGAGTAAAACAGCACCCAGCTGTGAAAAGCAAAAAGCCGCCAGGTTTAGCCAGCTTGACAGACATACAGAGTTCTTAAAAGGGACCACACACAAAAATACAGTGGCACCCATTTACCCTGGGCTCCAGCTGAGGGAGGGCACAATGGACTAGAGAAACTTGGGGCAAGTTTGGGTCAGTGGCTTTAGGGGGAGAACTGAGAGAGCAGCCCATGAGTCCAGTGCTGACCCATCCCCCATACAACCAGCAGACCACTATTCTCCAAAGGGCCGGAGCCTGAGGGGAAGCCACAGCCCCACCCATAGGAACTAACCCATCCCACCCAGAGGGTCCCAAGGAAGATGAACCCAAACAATCCCACTCTAAGACACATCATCATGAAAATGGAAAATTTCAAAGACAAGGAGAGAATCCTACAAGCAGCAAGAGAGAAATAGCTAATAACATACAAGGGGGCTCCCATAAGGTTATCAGCTGATTTCTCAACAGAAACACAACACGCCAGAAGTGAATGGCAAAAAATATTTCAAGCAATAAAAAACAAAGGCCTGCAACCAAGAATACTCTATCCAGCAAGGCTCTCATTCAAAATGGAAGGTGAAATAAGGAGCTTCCCAGACAAAAGAAGCCGAAAAGAATACACCTCCACCAAACCAGCATTGCAAGGGATGCTAAAAGGTCTGCTTCAAGAAGATGAAGAAACAGAGAAACAGACAGGAACACAGGTACAAAGGTAAATGGATTAAATGCACCAATCAAAAGACATAGGGCAGCTGAATGGATAAGAACCAATTTTAACTTATGAATGCTTTAAAGTGATCTTGTTATAAATAGGCTTTACTAAATAAGGTACAATTTTATATATTACTTGTATCTGCATTACTGCAGGTTAAGTTTTCTTAGATTGGAATCACTTCACAATATGGGAAAATCAGGCTACTTGCAATAACTCAGAAAAATCAAATGCAGTTAAGGAAGAAGAAAAAAGCAAGAAAATGTGGATGTGTATTACATAGAAGACATGCTATCATTCTTATTCACTGTTATAAAATATGTGATTATTTGTGGGTGTACAATATATAGATTTTGTTAGCAATTTATGTTTTAACTGGTCATGGATGTATTGTGAAATCAGTCAATCTTTAGGGTAGAAAAGATGCTGAGCATGAAGACCAATTTGGATGGAAGTTGCAAACTACTAAACTATATGATTCGTGTACATAAACAATATATATTCTCATATTATCATGTAAATTAGATGAGACTCTTTTCAAATAAGTTGTGGAAATACACATTTCCAGTTATGAAGGCCCCCAAACTGGGGATGGTTGGGAAAAGGAATGAATGCCATAGCAAACTTTATTATTGAAATGTCAACATACCTGATCTCTACCTCAGCAGACTCGTTAAATCATTCAGGGGTTAGTTTAGGACCACATAGAAAGTCAACCACAAGTTTAAAAAATAGCTAGAATACTATTCTACAAAATTATTTAAATCCTAGGGATTTTTTTTTACCTCAACTTTGTAGACTTAATAATTACTACTCTGGGGACCGGCTGAGCACTGCAAGTGCCATTATTTCTGAAGGCTTCAACTTGTAAAACACATGTAGAGGAAAAACAGAGGGTATTAAAAGAAATAAGACTGTGCACAGCCTAAATAAATAAATAAAACTACTATTTAAGATGGAAAACTTCAAAAAGAGTAAATTGTAGTTCCAGTAGCTTAAAATAAAATATTATTGGAGGGAGGGTCTGACTCAAAAACCAAATTTATTTTTTACTATGGGTTTGGCACTGTTCTCTAGGACAACTTTCACAAAAGTGAGTTTTGTAATATACCATTTCTGTGATATATTTCACAAAAATAGCATTCCAGAGTAAAGAATTAAAGAAGAAAAAACTGCTTAATCTTGCTGCAATATATCTAAAATACTATCTATCATTTAACATGTAATAATTATGTAAGCTATTGGCATATTTAAGATTTTTGTATTAACTCTTCAAAATCCAGTATGTACTTTAAATATGGGTAAAAATATTTATGGGTATAAATGTATTTTTGCATGTGTTTGGTAATATTGCAATTCATATTACTTAAAAGAATAATTCTTTAAACAAATGAATTAATATAGCCATTTTGAATAATTAAAAGAAAACTTTGTACTAATATGATTTGAGAAGCTGACAGAAGGCAGTAACTAAATGGTGAATTGTCTGGATGTGAAAGGGGAAAAAAAAAGTATACATTGGTGGTTACAGAATAGACAGAGGGATGTTAAGAAGAACAGAAGAAATATAGAAGCCAAATAACTTAAACACATGACTCAATGACATGAACTAAGGTATGGCATTGCTGGAGAGAATGGGGTACTGGGTGGAGGGAGGCAAAGGGGAGAAAATTGGGACAACTGTAATAGCAAAATAAATAAAATATATTAAATATTTAAAAAACTGGAGTTAAACTTGTCAGAATGGTTATTATAAATAAATAAACAAACAACAAGTGTTGACAAGGATGTGGAGAAATAGGAGCCCTTGTACATTGTAGGTGGTAATGCAGACTGGTGCAGCCACTGTGGGAAAGAGTATGGAGGTTCTGCAAAAAATTGAAAGTGGAACTGCTTTATGAACCAGAGATTCTACCTTTGGCTGTATATTGGAGGACATCAAAACACTAATTCAAAAGAATATATGCACCACTATGTTCATTACAGCATTATTTACAGTAGCCAAGGTATAGAAGCCACCTGAGTACCCATCAGTAGATGAGTGGATAAAAATGTGGGGGTACATATCTATAATGGAATATTACTCAGTCATTAAAAAGAATGAAACCTTACCATTTGTGACAATATGGATGGACCTAGAGGGTAATCCACTAAGTGAAATAAATCAGAGAAAGACATATACCAAATAATTTCACATGGGGAACCTCAAGAACAAAATAAATGAACAAACAAAATAGATACAGACTCATAGATGCAGAGAATAGACTGATGGTTGCCAGATGGGAGGAGGGTTAGAGGGTTGGGTGAAAAAGGTGAATGGGTTAAGTAGTGCAGATTGGCAGTTACAAAATAATCACAGGGATGTAAATATGCATAGGGAATTTAGTCAATAACTATGTATAGTGTCAGGTGGGTACAAGAAATATTGAGAGGACCACTTTGTAAAGAATATGATTGTCTAATCACTATGCTGTACATATGAAACTAATGCAAATAATATTGAATGTAAACTAATTGAAAATAAAATTTAAATATTTTTTAATAAAAGAAAATGAAGTGACTTTAAGTGCTAGTTAGGTCCTTTGGTATTGGGTGCAGATTCTATAATTATTTGGAAACTTCAGAACTTAGTAAATTTGAGAAAGTTTTAGTTGAATTCAGGACTTTTTTTTTAAAACATATCTTTTTTGGTTTGTTTGTTTTTATTTAATTTTATTGTTGTTGTATTATATCCATCCTCTTTTTACTCCCCTCTGTCCCCTTCCCCAGCCACTGAATCTATCATTTTTAAGTCATTGTTTCATCAACAAACACTTTCTGAGCTTCTTTGGACACCTCACAACATAGTGATTGTCATGGGAATCAGTGCCATTTGAAAGAGTCAGGGCAGTGCAGTTATTAAAGGTATGGGTTTTCTAAAGGCATTGAAAAAAGTATGTTTTGAATGAAAAATTATATATGAGTATTCATAATAGTATTATTCATAATAACCAATCATGAAAGCAACTCAAGTCACCATCTGATGAAGAATAAATAAAAGTGGTATGTCCAATGAAATATTACTCATCTTAAAAAGGAGTGTTGGTCTGAGACATGCTACAATGTGAATGAACCTAGAAAAGATTATGCTAAGTGGAAGAAGCCAGATACAAAAAGCCATTTATTGGATGATTCTGTATATATAAAATATTCAGTACAGGCAAATCTATACAGATAGAAAGCAGATTAGTTTGCCAAGGACTGGGGAGGAAGGAATGGGGTCTTACTGCTTAATGGGTACAACATTTTCTTTTGAGGTGTTGAAACTGTTCTGGAACTAGGTAGAAGAGATGTTTGCCCACAGTATGAATCCATTTAATGCCACCAAATTGTCCATTTTAAAATGATTGAAGTGGTGAATTTCCTGTTCTGTGAATTTTACCACAATTTTTCAGAAAGCAACAAAATTAAAACCAAAAGCATGGGGATTGAGTCTAACTGACCTGGGTTTGAGTGTGGGCTCTGCCACCTCCCTGCTAGGTGAGCTTGCACATGTTCCCTAATCTCTCTGTGTTTTCCCTTCTTCACTCCCTCACTAATAGACCACATTTTCTACACTACCCAGTCGTGAGGATTACACGAGGCTCTTTTTCAAGTGAGTTTAGGCTGCAAGTAGTCAAAAATAGCAATGTTAAGTTTCAAAAGAACATTGGGTCAAAATTCTAAAAAAGAAATACTAAATGCATTCTTCAAGTTTTCATGGAGAACTAAGTTTGACCTCCAAAGACCCTTAGAGAGTACTAAAAGTCTTTGCTAAATTCTCTCAGAAAAGTGCCAAAGGGTTGGAGGGGGTTACATGGAATGATACACAGCAGAATGTTCTGGAGATATTTTTTACCTCATTTATTTTTCCACCATCCCATTTACTATGGTGGTGTGGCTTCCTAAAATCTCTATTATCTTCCTCTTGCCTTGTTGCTGCACACTCAAACTTCAATCCATGCTCCTATGTCATCTCTTCGCCTTTCCTCTCTTGCTTCCCTCTCTCATCCCTTCTTCACTGCATAGATTTTCATGCTGTACGACCCCTGTCTAGGCCTTTTCAGTCTGTAGTGATACCTATTACCCTGATCAGTGACCCCAAGGCCCTCAGACTTCAAAGAAGAAAAGTAATCACAGGAAATTTTTATCTCTGTGGCAAATGTCCTTCATTAATCTCCACTAGTCCTAAAATGAATCCTCTGTGAATCCTTTGTCATTTTTATGAAAGATGGAGATGTAATACTAAATAAAAGTGATAGTCTAATTTTACTAGTCACTTTGTACCTCCAAATAGAGAAAATCATTACATAAAAATGAAAGAAAATGCTATTCTTATAGACAGAATAAGAGAAAGGCGGAAAGCTTTGAATGGCTCTCATTTGCTTTATGTGACAAAGCCAGTCCTCCTGAGGCCAAAAGAAGGGTGAAGGGGTGAATGTAGTTCATGTGAGGTAAAGATTTTATTATAGAGTTCCTGGTAATAATAAGTATTGGGCCTTTGGATAGTGATCTCATGCAGATCTTAGAACTGTAGGGTCAGTTAATGGGGAAATTGAGGCTCTGGGAGGTGAGGTGACCTTCCCAACTCATCAACAAAATATGGTGGAGGAAGGATTCCAATCCCCGGCCACAGGACTCAGATCCCATGTTCTTGCCTGCTCTGTGCAGGCCTCAGGCAAAGTGTTCTCATTCTTATTCCTTTGTGTCTCCTTCCTTTCTCCACCCCACAACCTAATAACTTACCAGCACACAGACATGGTGGATGGTCAGGAGCAGAGGCTTTGGGTGTGGGGGTCTGGAGGATTTATTACCCAATCCTCTCATCTAGGAAGTGGGTTGAATGGATGAGATATTTGCTACAGAGTACCTGGGAGGGTGCCTTGTGGTGATCTTAGGACCCCATTTCTCATGGACTTCTTGTGGTACACCCTCACACTTCTGTGTGTGGTCTTTGTGCTTCCCCCACCTTTTGTCTCTCAAGACTTGGTATTTAAAATTCAGCTGCCTACTTGATGTGTCATTATTTTTAGTTTTCTAGATGTTTACTATACTGTAGTTTTTTTCTGGGTGCTTTTTTTAAGAGACAGTGCAAATATCTCCTTTTTTATTTAGAATTATTTTAGTGCACAAGTGAGTGAGGACTAGTACTTGAAGGTTCATCATCAGTTGTGGTCGTCATAAACGACCACATCCTGCTTTGGGTAGGTGCAATTGCATGTATTTGCCTGGTTTTGAAGCTTTCTGGAAATTTACTTCACATCCTAATTAGCACAGAGTGTAATTCTCATGCATAGCTAAATCTTCTGCCATATACCCTAAGTCCTCTATACTCTGTCCTTTGTCCACTTCACACACATTGCCTGTCCCATGTTGTACATTTACACTCTGTGAGTTTATCAAAGCCTATGTGTGCATGTCCCTCTCTCTCTCTCTCTCTCTCTCTCTCTCTCTCTCTCTCTCTCTTTCTCTTTTTTTTTTTTGTTTTTTTGTTTTTTTTCAGGATGACAACAGGGTCTGAGTACAACTGAGCTGGGTTTGGTAGCAACCTTTGCTCCAGAACCTATGAATAGTCTCAGGCCCAGGGTGGTGTCACAAAAATGACTGTGCTATATAAGCAGGGACAGCTGGAGCCGTGAGGCTCAGTACTGGCAGTGAGCCGTCACACTGGGTTTGATGAGCCTATGTTGCAGAAACATGTAGAGGCCCACTTTAATTACTCTATGGTAATTAAAGCTTTGGAAGTCAATCATCTTTAAGCTACACACCATGGAAGTGTGTAGCTGTAGTTTATGCCTAGTGTATTACCAGAATGGTTTAGTCCCTAGGAAGAATCTGGCTCCCATTGAGTTCAAACAAGGTTGAGAGAATAGAAAATAATTTATAAACTAGTTTGGGTAGCCTTCTTGTTTGCTTTGGAATTCTGAGACATGAGAATTATGTTTTTTAATGTGATATTTTATGTGATATTTTCTGACTTATTTTTACTTTTTTTTAATTTTTAAAGATTTTACTATTTTTAGAGGGGTAGGGAGAGAGGCAGAGAGGGACAGAGGCTTCAATGTATGGTTCCCTTTTGCCTGCCTCCAGCTATGGACCTGGCTGGAGACCTAGTTTACAACCTGGTTATGTGCCCTGGCTGGGAATCGAACCAGCAACTTTTGGGTTGGCAGGCTGGTACCTTATCCACTGTGCCACCAGCCAGGGTATTTTAACTTTTTATCTTGACATAATTTTGTAGAAAAGTTATGAAGTGACACAATATTCAAAATCAGGAAACTGATACAGTACTAGTATCCAATCTATAGACCTGATTCAGGTCTCTCCAGTTGTATCCTTTATAGAACCACAAATTTTTAGTCTCCTTTGATCACAAACAATCCTAGCTTTCCTTTGTATCAGGAATTTGGCAGTTTTGAAGACTCTAGGTCAGTTATTTTGTTGAATGCTCCCCAGTGTTTGGCACGATTCAATGATTTTGGCAGGAGTATTGCAAATGTGATGCAGTATTCTCAGTGTGTCATTTCAGTGCATCATGTCAAGGCCTTGGAGATAGTAAGCAAGATCATGTACCTTCAAGATAGCTGCAGCCTAATTCCTAGAACCTGTGAATCTTACATTACCCAGCAAAAAGGGTTTCACGTATTTGATAGTGAAGGATATAGAGATGGGGAGGTCCTTACAAAGAAAGAGGGAGGCAGGAGAGCCAGAAAAGATATGGCAAAGGAATGATGTCAGGTTTTGAGCCAAGGAATGTGGAAGCCTTTTGAAGCTGGAAAAGGCAATGAAACAGATGCTCCCTTAGAACCCCCAGAAAGGATGCAGCTCCTGACACCTGCCTGTTAGACTAACAAAACCGATTTTAAACTTCTGACCCCTAAAACAAATAGGATTGTGTTGTTTTAAGCCACTGAGTTAGTGGTAATTTATTATAACAACAGTAGGAAATCATACAGAGATCTGCCTGGAAAGCTGGACTCCCGGATGATGTGGAGAAAGGCTCTGAGGAAGGGTTGCCTGATAATCAGGATGGGCCTCTGTAGCCCTTAGGACTAGGTGGCCCATCCACCTCACAGGCTCTGCTGCACAGTCCACTGTGGCCAGTACAGTGGTCCTGATCATCCTCAGATATCTGGCTGTTCTTAACGTTTTCCATTATAAACAACAGAGGCAGAAGTAAGATGATCAGTGGACTCAAAGGACTTTTTAATGCTGCCTACATTTGGGTTTACCTTTAGATCCATGTTAACATTTTTCTGGTAGTTTTACATTGATACTTAAAGGTAATTAATTTTGCTTTTGGGATATAAGCAATATAGAGGGTCCTCTGTAGCTTTCTGGGGTTCTAAGTAGGATGTTAGGTTTGTTTTCTTTTTAACAGTTGTCAGCAATGTGAAGAGGAAGCTAGGATTTGTCCACATTACAAAAGTGGAAGCAGAGGCCCAGAGGGCTGAAGTCACTTGCACAAAATCACACAGTGGAGCTGGGGTTTCAAGACAGGTCTGACCTCAAGGCACTTGAGGTCCTGGTTTCTCCATTACACTATTTGACCTCAGGGAAAAGCAGTTATGTTCTTTTGTTGTTGTTGTTTGTTTTTTAAAAAAGAAAAGAGAAGAAAGGGGCTGCTATGTTAAATGTTTTTAATCCAGCAAACATTTAATAAGCTATTTAATGGGTGGTATTGTGCTTAAGACATGGCAAGAGCTTGAAAGAATAAAAAGATGAATAATAGCTTGCATTTCAACTATCTTCTAAATTTGATTTTTAGAACAGAGTTTTGAGTGCCCCAGGCAATGAAAAGAATAACTGTTGGATTTTAAAAGGCTGCTAACAAAATGGAATTTAAGTTGGATTGGGCAAAGAAAAGAAAAATGAATTTTGGTTTGAAGTCAGACAGAGGTCTCTGGTCTTGCTGCCAAGGGAGACTGCCTTTAATGGGGTGTTATTTTAGCAGATCTGGTTGAAGGAGTCAGATACCTGCTTCTTGAGGGTGAGTGCTTCCAGTTAGTGTCAGGGTAAGTTGTGGGGACAGTTCTTACAACAGAAAAGGGGGCAGCAATGGTGGTTGTGAACTATACCTGGGCATTTGGGTGCCTGGGTTTTTGGATTCTCTCTTCATGTCCACTACAGTAGGACAGATTTTGACTGGGCATGGCCCATAAGGTGGCTCCCTGCTGATAGTGCTAAAAGCTGCCTTGGAGCTGAAGAGAGCAGGGCCACCTGATGACAAGTAGCCTTCAGAGAGGAAGCAAAGTCTCGGTGCTAATGAGCTTCAAGGAAAGGTTACAAATCGACATAATGAGCAATCATTTATAATGGCCCTTTGAACAATGGCCATTTGGCAGAACATACTATACCTTCAGCTAAGCGCTGACATGAGGACCCTTTTTATGGTAGTGGCTGTCCTTATATAAGTGTCTTAATGTTTTATTAAAATTGCCTTATAACAAGATTGAACAAAGAATACTCAGCCCAAGCTCACTGATGGATCTAGAATCAAAAGCCCCATATAAAAATGTCAGCAAACTGAATTTAGAAGAGCATTAAAAGAGTTATCTTTCACCAGGTAGGGTTTGTCTCTTAAGTGCAGGGATGCTTTAATATTTATCATATCTTTTAATATGTTACATTGAATAATAGGAAATCACCACGTTTTTTAAATAAAAAGTGGTTGAGATCGGCTTTTCTTATGTACAGTATGAAAATGTAACCAGTCAATAGGCAATAACTTCAATATGTATATAAAAGTTCATGATAAAATTTACCACCCACTTCTGATTAAAATATTCTTCCTCCCCATGACATAAAAATTTAATATTAATGTTATGGTGAATATCAAATTAAAATGATCCTCTAATTAATAATATTACTTAATGTTGATATGGTATTTCTGGCTAATTCAAAGAGATAAAATGGAAGTAATATTATAACAGTAATATGACATGATCAACAGATACAAAGAAAACTTTAAATATTTAAAACTCATGCAGCTATTAAATCATTTGGTAGTAAATTTAGTACATTAGTACATATGGGAAAACAAAATTGCTATTTTCTTATAGATCATCAATATTTGGAAGATATGTTAAAAAACAATAGTCTAGTATAGCAACAAAAGTTCTAAATTCTGGATGATCCTAGTAAGTAATGTGTAGGAATTATTTGAAGAAAATTATACAATGAGAGTCATAGTTGTAAGCTAAGTGATAGATAAAAGGATGTGAATGCATAGAGATATATACTATATTCTTTTAGATAACCTTTTTAATATAGCAGCACATAAGGGAAAAAATCCAATAAAAGTCTATTAAAAGATAAAGATGGCAGCACTTCCCAAATTAATCTCATTTTTAAAAAAATCCTAGCAATGTTATCAGATGAGAGTATGTATGAATATTTTGGATTCTTTTATATTATCAGAGGATTCATCTTCATATTTAATATAAAAATAAAATAATTAAAATAATGGGGCATTTGTTCAAAAATCTATAAACAGATCAGATCAGAAAACAAACCCCAGAAAAAGGCAGAGTCTTCAAGGAACGATCACCATGATAAAGGGAAACACTCTGAAAATATATGAAAGGCATATTTATCAATAGTCAATCATATAAAAAGTTGCTAATTGGGAAGTCATGGTTATGTACCATAAACAAAAATTTTTTTGAATGGATTATATATAAAAATGAAATCAAGTTAGACTATAAAAATTAAAGATGAATATATAGATGAATATATAATGGAATCTGTGAAGAGAATGAATTTTCCAAGCATAAAAGCAACAAAACAATCACAGTTTTGATTGCATACAAATTTTAAATGCAAGTGTTTAAAATGTATTAAGTAATATTACAAATTAATATAATAAATAAAATTATATAATAATAATAAACATATATTATTTGCAATGTATGTGAATTATTTTTCCCACTACAGCTCACCTTTGAATAATATGGGTGTGAATTATGTGGGTCCACTTATACATGGATGTTTTTTCCAGTTGACCATCACAGGTCTAACACATGTTGTTCAAGAGTCAACTCCGTGGTTGGGAATCTGAGTAGGCTGAGGGCCGACTGTAGTCATATCTGGATTTTTGACTGCGAGGAAGGTTGGTGCCCCTGGTCTCAAATTGTTCAAGGACTGTCTTTACATCCAAAGGTCTTGAAAGTAAAAGTGACTTCTTTAAGTTTAACGTGAATTATTTAAAATTAATGTGAAAATTAATGTGAAATATTTAAAATAATCTACAGGGAGATGGATCAATGACTGGCTTAGATAGGTCCCAAAAGAAGCAATAAATATGATTTAGAAAGATATATAAAAGGTCAGATTAATTGGTAATAAAAAGGATGCATTTACATTGGAATTTTCATCTCTTACTTTATTAGACTCTCAAAGAAAAAAGAAAAGAAAAACAACTCATTTCCTCTTGGTGAGGGTCAGATCAAAAGGTCATTCTCCCGATTTGCTGGTTGGGAGTAGACCTTAAAAATGTTTTTAACCTTTGATTCAGTTAATTGAATTTTCTGAAATATATCATAGCAGTTGCCTCTTTATCCAGGGAATTAAATAAATTCCAATATCCTAAGTGGATGCCTGAAATCTCAGAGGTACCAAATATATTTGTTCTTATATATACCTATGATAAAGTTTAATTTATAAATTAGGCACAATAAGTGATTACCAACAATAATTAATAATAAAATAGAGCAATTATACTATAATAAGAGTTATGTGTGGTCTCCCTCCCAAAATATCTTATTCTACACTCACTCTTCTTGTGATATTTAATGATAAAATGCCTATGTGAATAGCTAAAGTGATGTGAATGAAACTTAAGTAAAATAAGGGTTATTTGAACAGAAGAAGCACTATAATGCTTGAAGAGACTGCTAGTAAGTGACTAATGATCAAGGACCGTCTTTAGCTTGAAGATGCTGGACAAACGGATGATTCATGTCCTGGGCAGGATGGAGTGGGACAGTGAGATTTCACTGAGCTGCTCAGAATGGTGTGCAATTTAAAACTTATGAATAATTTATTTCTGGAATTTTTCATGTAATATTTTTGGACTGTGATTGAAAAATGGTACCTGAAACTATGGAAAACAAAATAGTGGATAAGGGGGAGGGCTCTGTAAGAAAATTAAAACCTACAAGGATATTTTATAAAGTGATGCTTTGATGGGGAATTTTATAACAATGAGTGTAGGAATAAATAGTATTGGAAAATCAGAGCTTTGTTAATTAATTTTTAGTTCCATTATTAAGTTATTAAAATCATAAGTATAAAAGTTTATTTAAAAAAATAAAATAGATTTAAAATGTTTCAAATCTATTTAATATTGATAAAATATTAGACTATATTATGAACATATCAATTTATATATATACTTATATATAAATTAGAGGATATGATTCATTTATTGTGCCCTATAAATCAAACATATACATGTCCTTTTACAGTGATTCAAGAGTATTTGCACAGATACTACTTTAGATACTACTTTAGCTACAAAGATCACTTCACGGCATTGCTAAAAGTCACACAGACCACACACTCTTCACACGGCAAAGAATTAGAAAATAACCCAAAAGTTAATCACAATTCAACCACTTTAAAAATTACAAAGAATTCTTTTAAGTAACTTAAGTCAAATAGAGTATATCAAAACTACATGTAAGACACTTTGTAGAAATGAATGACAATGTTCAAGGCATAGCTAAAAAGCTACTACTCCTCTCTGTCCTGTTCATAGTCTTCCTGCCCTAGTTTTACTTGGCAAGTTTCTATCCTGGAGGGAAAATGCCATTTGTGTTCTTTACCTTTGGAACATTTGGTATGCCATACCTACCACCACTATAATGGCCTAGAAGTCGGTCCTCAAGTTCTTACATTTTTTTACTTATTCATGTTTCTGTGAACTCCTTCTTAGAGTCTTTGATTGTTTCTATATCACCTAGGATAATCATTTCAAACAAAATTGCTAGTAAAAAATCTAAAAAGAATTTCGAATTAGCAACTGTTGACTTCTCTATCTTACTCGGATGGACTGCCCTTAGGTGAAATCCAGCCTGTAGGTTTGTTTGTTTAGCCATTTTGTGTTAGTTTTCAAAGCTACACATTTAACTATCAGAAGATTCCACATAATAATCTGGAGTTCTTATTTCCCTAGAGAAATATAAAGAAGTGACAATACTGGCCAGGCTTGCCCTCCTGGCAGCAAACTGCTGGAGTGGAACCAGAACCCCCCGTTAGATGTGCTCTCTTCTCCCTGTCCAGCTTTAGGCTGATCACCTACCTCTGCTGAGCCTCAAGTATTTTTACCATAAAGTGGGCTAATAATCACCAGCCAAGTTGTAGTGTGGATTGTGTG
Organism: Noctilio leporinus; assembly: GCA_004026585.1. Lineage (NCBI taxonomy): Eukaryota > Metazoa > Chordata > Mammalia > Chiroptera > Noctilionidae > Noctilio > Noctilio leporinus. The sequence goes on from PVIW01005189.1 coordinate 47,082, forward strand.
CACACAAAAGTCCTAGTACAATTTCTGATCTGGGGTAGACAAACAGTCAATGTGGCTACTGTCCCCCAAAAAGCTGGTTTATAGAGTTAAGAGAAGATGGTGTGTTTTGGGAAAGTGTTTTAGGGATAGCAGAAGAGATGGTTGGAAGGAGCTTGGAACTCACTGGGGCCACATATGTATCCTGTGTACAGATCTGGCAGAAACTTTGTCATCCTAGACTCCTCTCTCTCTTGCCTCACATCCAGTCCATCAATAAATCATATCAGCTCTACTTTCAGAACACATCTGGAATTTGATCGCTCCTCACCACTCCCTCTGATCTAGGACACCTTCATCTCTCACACAGTTATAGGACTAGTATCCCAATGTGACTTTTTGCTTCTGCCCTTGACTGCTGCTACCTGTTCTCCACAGGACTACCACAGTGCTGCTGTCAGAATGTGTCAGTCTCTAGTCAAAACCCTTCAATGGCTCTCCATGTCATTGGGGTAAGAGCTGTTGTTCTTACCTTGTCCCAAAGGCTTTCAGACCTAGCTTCTTCTTATCTCTTTGACCTCATTTCCTATCCCCCTCCCCTTCTCTTCACTCCATTTTTCTTCTCTGTGAGTCCTTTATTGCATCTTGAGCATTTCTACCATCTGACACACTATGTGTTTTATGTATTCATTTTATTGTTTCTTTCTCCAGTTGCATATAAGCTTTGGGAAAGACTTTTTGACAGTGTTCACTACTGTAGCCCCAGTGTTAAGTATCTGGCATTTGGTGGGTATGTCACAAATGTTTGTTGTTGAAGAAATGAAAGTTAATGAAAGCATGTTACCAAGTAGATCTAATGTGACATTCTTCTTTCCAAAGGGAAACTATAAAGTAATGCAGCAAATTCATATGTGCTATTTTTTATAGAGGCTCCTATGACAGAATAGAAGGCAATAAAGGAAAGATTACCGGTCCCTTAATGCTTCTCCTTGATTAAATGTAGGAGCCACCTAGGATCACTGTTTGTTATCCTATGGTGCTGAGTGCTTACTTCCTTAGAGTACATGTTCGTTAGAATGCCTTGGGAACTCCTGGAGATGTTTTTCTTGAAGAATGTCAAAGCAGTTTAGTGGATACATTCCTACACTGAAAGAATAGATTATGTTTTACTAGAGTAGGATAGATCCTTTTATAAATATAAAAATGAAAAGTTTGTGATGATCTATGGTTACTTTCCTCTAGAAAATCTTTCATTTATATAATTTAGCCAATATATCTATTATGTCCCTACTGTGTGCCAAGTATTTTGTAAGATATAAAAATCAGTATTAGAACGAAGCCTATACTTCAATAACTTGCAATGCATTTAGAGATAGTGCATGCTCATAAACAATTGCAAGAGGAGGTAAGTGAAAGAGATCCAGCTTTAATAGTCATTCCAGCTTTAATAGTCATCGAGGCTTAGAATATGCTAGATACCATCCTCATCATGGGTCAAAGCACATGCCCTTATTTAATCAGCTGTAAGACAAGTATTTCCACTTCAATTACTGAAGTGAGATACAGAGAGCTTAAGTAACTGGATCAAGATCATGCAGATAGGACCCTGCTGCGGAGAAACCAAATTTGAATCAAGGTCATTAGACCCCAAGGTCATTTGGCCCCAAGGTCATTTCTTTTTCCACTCAAACATGCTTGAGAAGGTGCCATCCATGAGGAGGGAAATGTGTGAAGGGGAAGAACACAAAGGAAGTTGAATGGAGGGACTTGCAGCAAGAGGGCAGTGAACAGAAGAATGGAGGTGCTGACAAGGACACAGTACAACTGTGGAGCTCCTGCAGTTTGGTTGTGGGCTTCTTGTCAGTAGGGTAGGAGAAAGATGATAAGGACCTGGGGGAACTTTAAAGTATTTCTGCATATTTAGGACTCTTTCACACTTATGGGAGCAGAGTTGACAGAATGGAGGTATTTGGCTTCTAAGATTTATATATTACTGGAAAAAATAATTGGAGGAGCTCTTATGGTTAAAGGAAAGACCACCCTGGGCTTTGGACACAGATTAACATGGGTATTGATTCCCCCACCATCATGAAGTAGCTTGTTGTACATTTGCTTTCTTTAAAATGATGATAATGGTCATGTTCTTCTGAATAGAAGGCAATCAGTGAGAAGGTTCACTCTCAATTTTTTTTTGCCCCATGCATGCATCTCAGTAATATAGTTGAGTATTAACTTGTAATATTAATGTATTAATGTGATAACATTTTAAAATATTTTATATAAAATTATATTTTACCTAGAATGTAGCGTTTTCTATTATGACAATACATTTTTTAGCCTTTTACATGCATCTTTGACCTCAATCCTTTTGTTGCTAATGAAACCACTTTTTAAAAGATTTTATTTATTATTTTTTAGAGAGAGGGGAAAGGAGAGAGAGGCAGAGAGGGAGGGAGATATCAATGTATGGTTGACTTTTACCTGCCTCCAGCTAAGGACCTGGCTGGAGACCTGGCTTGCAACCTGGTTATGTGTGCCCTAGCTGGGAATTGAACCAGTGACCTTTGGGCACAGGCCAGCACCTTACCCACTGTGCCACCAGCCAGGGCTGAAACTACTTTTTGAATTCTCTAACTTAATTCCCAAAGCACTTCAATACTCTGAAAGTCATCTGAGGTAAAGTACCCTTTGGAACACTGTGATGCTATCCTTGGAAATTTTATCCCAAGTAAGGATAACCCACTAGAATAGCATTTTTATTTTTTACTCATCCTGGTTGTGGTTGTGATTTCTACCCACTGAGTTGTTTTAATCAAACTCTAAAATCTTGCCTGTGACAAGGTCCCACATTTGCAATTGTGTGTTCACAGGTGCACTTTCTGGGCATACAGAACTGGGGTTGAGTAATGTTGGGTCAGGTTAGTCTGTGTCCCCTAAACTGTATTTTCTTGTTCTGATTTAATAACTGAGAGCTACACAATATAAACTACTGTGCAACAAACCAGTGCAAGGCTTTTATTCTTAGAAGAATGATTTTATTTAGTAAAATCTCATCTTCATGTCAGGCAGAAACAGTATGCTATAAGATTGTTGTGATGACTCAGACAATGACAGGAAGACATGACATTTGACATGGCCTTTTTGGTTTAGATGCAGTGGTTTTGACATCAGGTTTAGGTTGACATAGTCTAGAAATCAAGATATTAAACATTCTGATACTTTAATAAACTACCAAGTAGTATATATAGAACAGTCATCCTTACCCCATGCATACATTTTATTGTCATATCAATCCTGAAATGAGGATAAAGGCACTAGTGGAAATGAGAGATGTAGTGAGGCATTGGTGAGATTCAGAGATGGGTAAGGGTTGGCATAAAAGTCTGGTAGCTAAATTACACCTAACCAAGTATGTGTTTATCATACTTATTTATTCCAGAAAGGGACATCAGTCACTCTTTTTTTTTAAAGAAAGATAGCATGTATTCTATGTAATTTACATCCATATTTTCTTACTTTTCCCCCTTAACTTCATTTGATTTTTCTGTTATTGCAAGTAACTTGGTTTTCCCAACTTAGAAAAGAATTCCAATCTAAGAAAACATAACCTGTAGTAATTCAGATAAAACAAAAATACAAAACTATGCATTATTTAGTAAGATCTATTGATAACAAGATTATTTTAAAACATTCATAAGTTAAAGTTAGTTCTTATCCATTCAGCTACCCTATGCTTATTTATTTATTTCTTTAAAAGATTTTATTTATTATTTTTTAGAGAGAGAGGGAAGGAGGAAGGCAGAGAGGGAGAGAAACATCAACGTATGGTTACCTTTCACCTGCCTCCAGCTAAGGACCTGGCTTTCAACCTGGTTATGTGCCCTGGCTGGGAATTGAACCAGCGACCTTTGGGTTCATAGGTTATTGCTTATCTACTCAGCCACCAGCCAGGGTAATCCATTTACATTTAGGGTTATTATTGATAGGTACTTATTCATTGTCATTTTACTCACTTTGTATCCGTGTTCCTCTCTGTCTGTCCTTGTTTCTTCATCTTTTTAAAGCAGACTTTTTAGCATCTCTTGCAATGCTAGTTTGGTGGAGATGTAGTCTTTTAGCCTTCTTGTGTCTGGAAAACTCCTTATTTCACCTTCCATTTTGAATGAGAGCATTGCTGGGTAGAGTAGTCTTGGTTGCAGGCCTTTGTTTTTCATTACTTGGAATATTTTTTGCCATTCCTTTGTGACATGTAGTGTTTCTGTCGCGAAATCAGCTGATAATATTATTGGAGCCCCTTGTATGTTATTAGCTGTTTCTCTCTTGCTACTTTTAGGATTCTCTCTTTGTCTTTAACATTTGCCATTTTAATTATGTCTTGGAGTTGGCTTGTTTAGGTTCATCTTCATTGGGACCCTCTGTGCTTCCTGCATTTGCATGATATTTTCTCTCATTAAGTTAGGGAAGTTTTCTGTCATTACTTCTTCAAACAAGTTTTCTATCCCTTGCTCCTCCTCTTCTCCTTCTGGTATCCCTGTGATAATGGATATTGTTGTGTTTCATGTCGTCCTACAGCTCTGTTAAAACGTTTTCATTCTTTTTCAATCTTTTTTCATTTTGTTACACTGCCTGAGAGTTTTTCTACATTGACCTCCAGCTCGCTGATCTGATCTGCTTCCTCTATCCTGCTTTTGATTCCTCCTACTGTGCTCTTTAATTTAGAAATTGTATTCTTCATTTCCTCCTGGCTCTTATTAATAGTTTCTATGTCCTTTTTAATGCTGGTGTAGTTCTCAGTAAGCTCCTGTAGCTTCCCTAGAGATTTTTGTATTTCCCCTGGAATTGTTTATAGCTTTCTTTGCATTTGCTGAGCTCATTGAACTTCTCTATAATCATTATTTTGAATTCCATGTCTGATAGTGTGCTTGCCTCTATTTCATTTTTCACTCCTTCTAGGGATTCCACCTTTCCTTTTGATGGGGGGTTCTTTCTTGTCTTCAAGACAAGAAGATTTAGGTAAATCTTCTTGTTTGTTCTTGCTTTTAAAACTGATCTGCTTTGACTTCCTGTCTTTGTGGTGGGACATTATTCACTCTTTACAGAGCATGTGCTCACACTGCATCCAACATGGTCTAAATCTCAGATCATTATATTTCTATCTTAATGTTTAATAGTAATACAATATCAATTAATAAATAATAAGTAAAATTGAAATTTTATTAATAACAGAAATTCCAGTGCTTTCCATTCTCAGATGTAGAAAATGGACACATCTACTTTTAGTAGGCTTTCTTATTATGCTATTTTTATTTGATTGAATATATACTAAGCAGTGGTTTCTAAGGGTCTAAGAGAGGATGTGGAGGAGAATATTGAACTTCAAATGCTAATGAAATTTTCAATTAAATTTTTAAATTTTCAGAGATAATCTCAGCAAAATATATACTAAATTTAGTATCACAACAGTTCCTTTTTCTAATGGTTTTACAATCAATAAATAATCTGTGAAAATTTAAGACAGTCAATTGATTCTAATATATTTATCTGATGTAAGCTATAATTGAAATTTTTTTCTTTGCCTTCTCTGTGTCTTGAAGTCAACCGAATGAAACTCATTTATGATAGTGTTGATTTATAACAAAGTTATTAAAATTAAAACATTAAGTTTTGTTATGGTGAAAGGTACATACCATTAAATATATCATCTTAATCATTTTTTAAAAAAGAAGTAATAGTATTTAGATTCAAAACTAATTCTCACTAATTTTCTGAAAGTACCTTTTTTCCTGATCATAAAAATAATACTTATAACAATTAATCCAGTGTAACCTCTCTTAATTGGATAGTTGATTAGGCACTGAATAGTCAGGAATATATGTGTGGCATATCAATTGAGAAAAATCTGGCTTACATTTTGACAGGTCCATTTTGATGTGGTGGTATTGATGTCAGGTACATAGAGAAGACATTTAGAAAATCATCAAGTATAGCACCCTTTGCTTATCCAGATCAGTTAAGCAACAGAGGTAGAGCAGAATAATAATTATCCATATACCTAGAGTTCCCTTTGCTTTTTAAAAAATATCTAGGGAACCAACTTCAGCAGAAAATATTTCAAGTAAAAAGGATAATTATGTGTAGGTGACTGGTGGAGAATGGTATAGAGCCAAAGCTGAGAGGAAAAGACTATTTGAGATCAGATGAAAAATACTACAGAAAATGAGAGTTAATAGTAATTAATAAGCTGTTTTAAAGTTTAGAATTTTGTGAAAAGCCTACCTGATTAATCAAGACTATTTAGGGGCTTTATGTGAGAACAAATATTATCACTTAGGGCTTAGATAATGAGAATAGTTGGCTGTCACAATAATTATGAAAATTTCCTTTTGGAATTATATATATATATATAAATATATAGATATATTTATATATATTCTTTTTTAATTTTAATTTTATTGTTTTATTACATCCATCCCCTTTTTCCTTCCCTCTGTCCCCTTCCCCACCCAGCCACTCCCCCCAAAGTCAGTCCCACTTGTCCATGTCCATAGTTCTTCCATACTAGTTCCTTGACTAAACTGTTCCCCTTCTTTGCCTCCTCCTCGCCCCTCCCCCCTCCCCCTCCCCTCTGCCTAATGGAGATCTATTCATTGTATTTATGTATCTGGTTCTGTTTTGCTTATTTGTTTGTTTTGTTCATTATTGCCCTGTAATGGGTGAGATCATATGGCATTTGTCTTTCACTGATTGGCTTATTTCACTAAGCATAATACTCTCCAGTTCCATCCATGTTGTTGCAACAGTTAGGAGTGCCTTCTTTCTTTCTGCTGTATAGAATTCCATTGTGTAAATGTACCAAAGTTTTCTGATCCAATCATCCACTGATGGGCACTTAGGCTGTTTCCAGCACTTGGCAATTGTAAATAGTGCTGCTATGAACATTCTGATGTTTTAGTATATCAAGGCAGAGTCATCACTGTACTACTTTTAGACTTTCTTATTGTTTGATAAATATGTTAATTATTTGTTTTAAGAATTAAGCTTAAGGCCTTGGGCTGGTAGCACAGTGGATAAGGTGCCGGCCTGCAAACCCAAAGGTCGCAGGTTCGATTCCCCAGGCAGGGCACATAACAAGGTTGCAAACCAGGTCTCCAGTCAGGTCTGTGACTGGAGGCAGGTGAAAAGCAACCATACATTGATGTTTCTCTCCCTCTCTGCCTTGCTCCCTTCCCCTCCTTCTGGAAATAATGAAATAAAATCTTAAAAGAAAAAAAAAAAAGAATTAAGCTTAGAGGGCTTTTCTGTGAATTTCCCATCTCCAGTGAATAAATAACTCAGATTATAATGTAGTGCTTTCTCTTTTTCAGGGCTTCATTAGTTAACTGTTAGAGTCTTTCCAAATACCTTTTCAGTTGATTTTGGTACAAAATGTTAACTATGAAGGGGTCTTTAATTACATGGATTTACACACAACTTACAATTTAAGAAGTTTAAGCCTCTATTTTTCCCTGGAAGTACCTCCTCCAAAGCACTTCCACATTGGTGTCAATGTTGTTTTTGATGGCTCTAAAACAGTCATAACTGCTAAGTCCCACTTGCTGTAGAAAACACTGGCACCCAGAACTGTTTCTTAATATTTAAGGTGGTCGGAGGTGCAATAAAGGGTGTAGAGCCCACTGCACAGACTGACATGACTTTAGTGCCTGGATTTATTTGCCCTCTTAGGGGTTATAAAAGAAGTTATAAAGTTATGAAAGGACCTAATAGTCTCAGATTTTAACCAGGTGTTACACAGGTACTTATAATTCTATTCATTAATACCTAATACTTTCAGAATAGGTGTGGACTCCATATTTGTGTGTGTTTATATAATTGATATTTGGGTCAATATTAATTGGGACCCAGGTGTGTTACAGGAAAAAGAATAGACTGAAGCCAGAAGGACTTGGTTTATAATGTAGATTCTACTGAACAAGTAATGTAATCTCTCTAAGCCTCTACTTCTCCACCTGCAAATTGATGAAAATGCCAGTTTATTAAGTGCTTAGTACAGGATGGCAGGCTAGGTTAGGTCAGCAGTAAATGGTTATGATGGGGGTAATGATGATGATAAGTAAAATTTGGATCTGTGGTCTCAGCTCTGGCTGGCATAACGTAGACTATTTGTTCTCCTGATTTGAGACACATGCTTTCATCTTGTAAAATGAATTAGTTTTTGACCAATCCTTTCATCTTGGATTTTGTATTTTCACATGAATGTGGTAAATGTATTAAAAAGATCAGGCTGTATTGCCTAGAGCTGACTCACTAGCAATTAGCATTTTCATGTCTTGATTTGTTGCAAGCGTGAGTTACTATCTAGAGTAGTTTCAAAATTAAGCAGATGCTCTTGATTTTTGATGCGTCATGATTTGTACCACAAGATAGAAGTCTAAAAGAATTACTGTCATTCACATAATGCTGTTATAAAATACTAAATTTCAGATATGACTGGTGTTTATTGTAAGGTTGATTTTGCTCAAAGAATGCTTCTTTAAAAAATTCTGGTGAGAATGGGATGGAAAGATGACACAAAAATGGCAGAAGCTAGGTGATTGATGTATGATTTTTCATTATATTGTTACTTGTACTTATGTGTATGGTGGAGAATTTCCATAATAAAAAAATTCCACATTTAAAAAATCTAGATGGTTGCCTTCCTGTTGAAATATTCAGAATAAATAGGCATGTTTTAACCCATATCTGGACTTCTCTCAGCCATCTTTTAGGTGTTGTTTAATGTACTATGTCATTATTTATAGGATGAGATGTTTTAAAAGTGTAAAAAAGAAAAAGCTACTTTCAAAAGAAATGTGAGAACATTATCTTAGTGCACAGAGATGAAACATAGAAAAATGTCTTTCAGGATAACTGCAATCTGACTGTCCTCTGATTTAAGGACTATAAGTGAAACCCTCTATGTACCCAAAATTCCTAGTTAAGTATACATTTATATTTAATTTTCCATCAAGAGAAGTAATCAATGCTGAAGTATCATTGAAATTCAGAAATTCTACCATATATAGCACTTAAATGATGAAGGATGTTCAAAAATAGTCTAAGTGCATTTTGAATAGTCAATTAGAGTAGATACAGGAAAATTCCACTGGCACAGTGCATTGTGAGTCTGTTTAATAGATCCATGTATTAAAAGCTTAGACTAAGTTTGGATCTATGGTATATAAAGCAACATCAAAAACTAGTATCCAGTGCTATTGTCACATTGTTTCCTCAAGGATGTTTATATATAAGTAAAATGTATTTTTCTGCAGGGCCTGATATCACAGTGACCTCAGGGCACCTGTCACCATCAAGCTCCAGCTTCATATTTGCAAGAGGCCCCCCTAAGTGCCCTGCCATAGTTAACATGGTTTACCCATCTCTCATTCCCTCCAGCTAAAAGCTAGTAGTCAACTTATATCTCTTGCCTTCTGTCATACCAGTTGGAAAAGGGATGCTTGTTTTCTTCTTTCCAAAGGAATTACAGTTCAGAGCTTAGACCTTAGAGTCAGATAGACCTGTGTTTGAGACACTGATACTGTGTCTCTTTTTAAATTAATTTGTTGTTGTTGTATTACAATTGTTTCATTTTTCCCCATTGCTGTCCCCTGCCCCATCTTCCCCATCCCCTCTCCCAGGCAATCCCCACCTCATTATCCATGTCCATTAAAAATATATTATTTTATTTTATTGTTATTCAATTACAGTGGACACAATTATCCCCCACTTGCTCTCCCCTGCTCCACCACCCTGCTGCTCCCACAGTCACGCCCCACCCTGTGTGCATGTCCATGGATCCTTTATACTTGTTTCTTGACTAGACCTTTCCCCTTCTTTCCCCCATTATTCTCCTACCCCTCTCCTCTGGTACAAAATAAGTTTGTACCTTATTTCCATGTCTTTGGTTCTATTTTGATCATTTGTTCATTTTGCTGATTAAGTTCCACTTATAAGTGAAATCATATGGTATTTGTCTTTTACTGACTGACTTATTCTACCGAGCATAATACTCTCCATTTACATCTTGAAGGATAGGGGTTCTTTCTTTCTTTCTGCTATGTAGTATTCCAATGTTTAAATGTAGCACAGTTTTTTGATCCATTCATCTACTGATGGGTACTTAGGCTGCTTCCAGAACTTGGCTCTTGTAAATAATGCTGCAATGAACATGAGGGTGCATAAGTTCTTTTGAATTGGTGTTTCAGAATTCTGAGGACATAGGCCTGGCAGTGGAATTGCTGGGTCAAAAGGCAGTTTCATTTTTAGTTTTTTGAGGAAATTCCATACTGTTTTCCACAGGGGCTGCACCAGTCTGCATTCCCACCAACAGTGCACCAGGGTTCTCTTTTCTCCACATCCTCACCAGCACTTGTTTGTTGTTTGTTAATGATAACCATTCTTACAGGTGTGAGGTGATATCTCATTGTGGTTTTAATTTGCATCTTTCTAATTAATGGCTAATGATGTTGAGCATTCTTTCATATGCCTATGGGTCCTCTGTATGTCCTCCTTGGAGAAGTATCTGTTCAGGTCCTTTGCCCACTTTTTAATTGGATTGTTTGTCTTTGTGCTGACTTGGATGAGTACTTCATGTTTTGGAGATCAAATCCTGTGTGAAGTATCATTGGCAAATACATTTTGCCATATGGGTGTTTCCCTTTTCATTTTGCTGATGTTTTCTTTAGTCGTGCAGAGGTTTTTAATGTTTTTATTTTTATTTATTTTTTCTTAAAGATACTTTATTTATTTTGCTATTACAGTTGTCCCAATTTCCCCTTTTGTCCCCCTCCACTCAGCACCCCATTTCCTCCAGCAATGCCCTCTCTTAGTTCATGTCCATGAGTCATGCATATAAGTTCTTTGGCTTCTCCATTTCCTTTATTCTTCTTAACATCCCCCTGTCTATTCTGTAATCACCAATGTACCTTTTCTATTTTTTTTTCACATCCAGACAATTCACCATTTAATTACTGCCTTCTGTCAGCTTCTCAAATCATATTAATACAAAGTTTTCATTATTTCAAAATGCCTACCTTAATTCATTTGTTTAAAGAATTTTTTCTTTTAAGTAATATGAATTGCAATATTACCAAACACATGCAAAAAATACATTTACACATGTACATATTTTTACACATATTTAAAGTATATACTGGATTTTGAAGAGTTAATGCAAAAGATTTAAAATATGCCAATAGCTTATATCATTATTACATGTTAATATTGTAGCAAATGTTTTTAATTTGATATATATAATTTGTTTATTCTTTCCTTTATATTCCTTATTCTAGGAGATACAGTGGTGAAAATATTACTGCATGGGATATGTGAAATTTTACTGCCTATGTTTTCCACTAGAACTTTTATGGTGTCATGACTTATATTTAAGTCTTTTATCTATCTTAAGTTTATTTTGGTGTATGGTGTAAGTGGTCTAGTTTCATTCTCTTTTTGCAAGTCCCTGTTCAGGTCTCCCAGCACCATTTATTGATACTGCATTTTAATATTGGATGATACTTGAGTCTCAAAAATGCTCAGATTCCTCATCATAAATTAGGAATAATAAGGATATCTACCTGGTAGCTCTATTGTGAAAGGAAAATAAAATACTATTCCTCATTTAACTGGTACATAATAAATAATTATGTGATAACTGTTGTTATTATTATGATTAAGAATTATTAACTTAGGAGTCTGAGTGTTCAAACACGTAGCTTACTGATACCCAAAGTGTGAATTTGCCATCTTTCTTGGTGTTCATGGAAAATTCAAAGATGAATATTTTGTAATTCTTACTTGTAAGGGAGGGGATGTTTCAGTGTAGAACCTAACGTATGAGGGAAAAATATATACCCCAGTGGCTATTTGACTAAATAATATAGTATATGCTCTTGCACACTGGATACAAGCCCAGATCTTTACATAATGGCCATTTTATTTAGGTCGAAGTCGTGAGTATATGGCTCCATCTGCTCAGGTCTCTGATGAGGCAGCAATGGAACCTGGCTTTGTGCCCAAGAGAGTACAGGGCAAAAGTTTCCAGGAAGTCTGCTGCCCATGAATGTCAGTTTCTCAGGTCTCTTATCAGAAATTCAACCTTCCTTTTAAATCCCTAGGAGGTCCTTTCTTTTTTCTAACATGAGATTCATGGTTAAATGCCAGGAATAACCCACTAAAGAGAAACAGCATGTCCCTAAGTGGAACTTTAATTTTTGGTAGAATAACTCCTGCCAGGGGAAGAGTCCCTCATGGATGGCATTGTCTGAAAAGGAACAGCTGGGTATCACAAATGACCAATCTGCTTACAGACACACTTCATGAGTATGGCCACATCCAAAGAGATACACAGTTATCTAAAGAAGAGGCTCAGAAACAATGACATCTGTGCAACATTTATGTCTTACTAAAAGGATCTGTTCTCTACTAAAATTTCCTACCACAAGGGCTCCTTAGAGAAATAGTTGTACCATGTGTCAGCAGAAAATGGACAAGATGAGTCTAGAATAGCTTCTGATCCAAAACAAGGGTAATCCAAGAAACTATTCAAAACTTAACTGAGGTTATGTCCAAAGGACACAGACGCCAACTTAAAAGAACTCTCAGTAGCCTGAGATATAGTATAAGGGCATCAAAAGGACAATAAACATAGAGGGTTTAAACATATCAAATGCAGTCATATACTTCGTAGTGAAATTTTGGTCTACGATGGGTTGCATATATATGGATGGTGTTTCCATAAGAGTATAATGGAGCCCTCACTGATAGCACAGTGGATAAGGCACCAGCCTGTGAACTCAAAGGTCACTGGTTCAATTCCCCAGCCAGGGCACATAACCAGGTTACAAGCCAGGTCTCTAGCCAGGTCTGTGGCTGGAGGCAGGTGAAAGGCAACTATACATTGATGTTTCTCTCCCTGTCTCTCCCTTCCTCTCTGTCTGGAAATAAAAAATAAATAAATAAAAAAGACAAATACTTCATATTTATTTATAAATAATATAATGGAGCTCTAAAGTTCTTATTACCTAATAATTTCATAGACATTGTAACATCCTAATGCAAAGGTTGCAAATGTAAACAAGGCTGTGGTTGAGATGGCAAACAAGTTTAAGTTGGGTATGGAGGAGGATGACATTGAGGAGCAGCTAGAGGTGGTTCCTAAGGAATTCACTAATGAGGACTTGGAAGAGGCACACAAATACAAAGCTGAGAAAAAGACAAGAAGGTGTCTCTATTTTGCTTGTTATTTCAGTTTCTTCATTAGATTCTTCATATGAGTGAAATTATATGGTATTTGTCTTTCTCTGACTGATTTACTTCACTTAGCATAATGTTCTTTAGGTTCATCCATGCTGTCATAAAGGGTAAAATGTTCTTTTTGCAGCTGAGTAGTATTCCATTGTGTAATTGTTCTACAGTTGTTTTAGTCACTCATCTACTGATGAGCACTTGGGTTGCTTCCATATCTTGGAGACTGTAAATAATGCTGCAATGAACATAAGGGTGCTTACATTCCTTCAAATTAGTGATTTGGGTTTCTTCAAATATATTCCCAGATGTGGAATCAATGGGTGATAAGGCAGTTCCATTTTTAATTTTTTGAGGTATCTCCATACTGCCTTCCACATGGACTATACCAATCTGCATTCCTACCAACAGTGTCAAAGGATTTCTTTAATTTGCATCCCTCTGATTATTGCTGATAGAAGTGACGCTCCTTTAGGGGATCAAGAGTAAAGCATTTCACTGATTCAGACAAGGGAAATTGTGATGAGTCACAATTTCTTTGGGTAGAAGGTTGCTCCTGTGTCCTGTCTCTGTTTATCCTGCCATGGACAAAAGGCCATCTATGCCTTTAGCAAAGCCAAAACAAAGGCCAGTCTCCAAAGTGTCTGTGTCATATTAAAGCTTAGTTCTTTGGTGCCTATAGGTGGCTGCTAAGTGGTGTCAGTCTCCATTCAGGTTTCCTGGTTATGCTGCTATACCAGAGTTCCTGCCTCGAACCTTGGTTTGAAGTCTGTGTGGCTGTTGGCTATATGGCTGCTGAAGCCACGTGGCAATAGAGAGAGAACTCGTTAGCGAATGGGGCAGGCGTGGATCACTGAATGACAGAGAGCTTTGTTAAGCTGGGATTATATTATATTGGGAAGGGCCAAGAGTTTTTTCAAAATAACCAATCAACTTCCCAAGGTTTTCGGGGCTTCTGATGGGTGTGCTGTCCTCAATAATCCAGTACTAGAGTCAGGGAGGGAGGGGTGTTAAACCTTGGTAGGGAAATACCGTAATTCTTTGGAGTGTGTGAATCTGGGGCTTTCTGGTGAAGCTAACAGGTTTATGCTCCCTGGTTAATTATGCTCAATGATCAATTTTCTTTCCTTCCTCCCTTATTAATCATTAGCTAGCTTTATGGTAACATGATGATAAGTGGCATTGAGCAGCTTTTGATGTCTATTGGCCATCTTTATATCTTCTTTGGAGATGTACCTATTTAGATTCTCTGCCCATTTTTAAATTGGATTTGTCTCTGTGTGTGTGAATATGTGTGTGTATGTGTGTGAGTTGTATGAATTCTTTATAAATTTTGGATGTTAACCCCTTATCAAATGCATCATTGGTGAATATGTTCTCCCTCCCACTCCGTAGGTTTTCTTTTTATTTTATTGATTCCTTTGTTATGTAGAACTTTTTGGTTTGATATAGTCCCATGCGTTTAGTTATTTATTTTGCTCAAGGAGCCATATGAGAGAAAAATATTACATGAAGTATCAGAGAGTTTACTACCTACATTTTCTTCTAAGAGTGTTATAATTTCAAGTCTTATATTTAAGACCTTAATCCATTTTGAGTTTATTCTTGTGGATTTTGTTAAGAAGGTTTCCAGTTTCATTTCTTCCAATTTTCTCAGCACCACTATTCAATAAATTGTATGTTCTTGCTACCTTTGTCATACAATAGATTAATTGGTCATAAAAGTGTGGGTGAATTTCTGGACTCTCTATATCATTTTGTTGATTTGTGTGTCTGTTCTTATACCAGTCCCATTCTGTTTTGATTACTATAGTCTTGTAGTATAGTTTGATATCAGGTAGAATGATTACTCCAACTTTGTACGTTTTGTCTTTCTTAAGAATGCTGTGGCTATTTGAAGTCTTTTGTAGTTCCATATATTTTTAGATTAGTTGTTCTATTTTTGTGAAGAACACCACTGGTATTTTGAAAGTAATTGCATTAAATCTATATATTGCTTTGGATAGTATGGACATTTAAAAAATGTTAATTCTTCCTATCTATGAGCATGGTATATGCTTTCATTTATTTGTATCTTTTTCAATTTCTTGCTTTAGTGTCTTATAATTTTCTGAGTGCAGTCTTTACCTCCTTGGTTAAATTTATTCCTAGGTTATTTTATTTAAATTTTTATGCAATTTAAATGGGATCATTTTCTTAGTTTTTCTGATTGATTCTTCATTATTGGTGTATAAAATGCAACCTATATGTGAATATTTATTTTATATCCTAACACTTTAATGAATTCATTTATCAGTTCTAATAGTTCTTTTGGTGAGTCTTTAGTATCTTCTATGTATAGTATGATGTAGTCTGCAAACATGGACAGTTTTACTTTTTCCTTTCCAACATGGATGCTTTTTATTTCTTTTTTTGTCTGATTGCTGTGGCTAGGACTTCCATTACTATGTTGAATAGACATTGTGAAACTGGATATCCCTGTATTGTTCCTGAATTTAAGG
The DNA here is from genome assembly GCA_004026585.1 of Noctilio leporinus. NCBI lineage: Eukaryota > Metazoa > Chordata > Mammalia > Chiroptera > Noctilionidae > Noctilio > Noctilio leporinus. Next base: position 62,840 of record PVIW01005189.1, read on the forward strand.
AAAAGCTTTTAACTTTACCCCACTGAGTATGGTGTTAGCTGTGGGCTAGTCATATATGGCCTGCAGTATGTGGAGGTATATTCCCTGTAGTAACATTTTGCTGATAGTTTTTAACCATAACCATAAATGGATGCTTGATTTGGTCAAATGCAAGGGAGGGAGGAAGGTGGAATAGAGTAAGTAGATTTAAACAGGAATTTAAAAATACATAGAGTGAGAGAGATCCAAGATGGAGGCATAGATATACACGCTGCATCTCCCACAACCAAAAACAATACATTTACCTAAAAAACTAGAGACACCCAGAAATCCCTGAACATCGAGGAGCTAGCCCCATATGGGAAGTGGGAGAATAGCCTGAAAAAGGGATGAGTGCTGAGCAAGAGTCATAATTCCCTCTCAGACCTCTCCTCCACATACAGTACCATAACCTGGTTAAACAGGTTGCTGGGCACTGATGAATACCCAAGGCTCCACCCCTTAAAACTAACAGATACAACAGTTCTTCCTAAGAAACAGCACACAGAGCCTGTTGGGATTCGGAGACTGAGAAATATAACTCAAAAAGTGGACAAATCAAGGTCTAACTAAGCAAAGAAGAAATAGCCAGCCTGACAGATGAACAGATAGCCAGCCTGACAGACACACAGTTTAAAACACTGATAATAAAGATGCTCACAGACTTGACAGATATGCTTGAGTATGGTAAACACCTAGGGAAAAAGTGAAGGCTAGACCACATGAAATATAGGAAAATACACATTTTGAGAGAGAAAAATGGAATAAAATTGGAGAAAAAGATCCATCACAGAACTATCAACAACAAATGAGCAAAGATTAATATAGGTGGAATAGCAATAAGAGGGAAAAAAGAAAGAAAGAAAAAGTTAAGAGATATTTAGAAGAAAAAGAAGCTATTTTAAGAGTGTAGAGAGAAAAGGCATACTGAGAGTGAGGAATATAAACCAGACTAACACAGGGAAATTTTTTAATTTAAAACTAAAAAAGAAAGGGCAGGAGAAAGGCAAAATGGAGTAGGATGGGGGAATGGTGAAATTTGAGATACAAAAATAGTGAAGATCTAGAAATAAAATTGAAGAAATGCAATAACAACCATCATATCCACAACTGATCAGCAAAGACTGATAAAACTGGAGAGAGAATAAAAGTATTTTGAGAACAGGAAAAATAATGTGAGACCACTAATGACAAAAAAATGGTTTTCACAGGCTGTAAGGGGGAGAAATAGTAAGAGTGTGGAATGGAAAAAAGCAAGAGGCAAAATAAAATTTAAAATGAAAATAAGAGGAAAAGAAAGTAAAGTAGAGTAAGAAAAGGGAGGAGCAAAATATGAGATTTGAAATAAATTATAATATGTATAAAAACTAGTGACATAATAGGCACAAACTTGAAGGAAAAGAAATAAATGTTGAAAAGTTATACAGGAGAGAAAATAACACAAATCATGAAGATGACCCTGGTGGAATTAGTCTCAGTAGAATCTATTATTTGCCACTGTTTTTTTTTTTTCTTTCTTTCTTGATCTGCCCCTGGTGATATCTGATGGTGTCCCTGTCTAGCCCTAGGCAGCCTATTTGAGACTACCAGAGATCCACAGTGTGTGGCTGTCTCCTTCTTCAGTTAATCTAGTAAATCTGTAATCAGTCAGGCTTAACAACCACAGGGTGGAGCAGAGTAATTCCTGGGTCTATTGCTTTCCCTCATGCTGATTCTACTTGGAGAGGATTGCTTTACCTAAGCTGATGGCTCCTGAAGTATGGAAAATGACTCAGCACAGGGATCCTATTGGATGCACCCCCAGTTTTCTCCCCGAAGTCACCATCTCCAAATTCTCCTCAAACATCTCTAGTCCACTCTGCCAGAGCCTGGGGTAAATGGCTGCAAACAAAATTTTGTGCATTGACTTTTAAGAGGCACTCAGTGTCTCCAGCCTTCGCTCCCTGGCAGACAGAAACCCTGCCACTTTCTCCAGCTGGATGTTATATGGGTTCTTTTCTGGCTCTGGTGCTGTAGGCTGGAGAGTACATCTTAGGATTTTAACCCCATATTTCTCAAGGGGAACCCCTGGGCTGCTGAAGTATTTCTTGGGCACTTTATCTGCGCTGCCTGTGACAGCCCAGCCAGCACTCTTGCATCTCCTTTGCACTCCCTAACTGTCTCATTGTGGTGAAGTGGTTTCTTCTGTCTTTCATTGGTTATAAGGCTTTTTACCAGTATTGTTCAATTTGTTATTCCAAACAATTTCTGTACAATTTATTTGTAATTCCAGATTGGTCCTGGGAGGAGATTAATGTACCCTCTGTTTACTCCTTTGCTATCTTGAATCCCTATTTATTTATTTTTAGAGAGAGGGAAACAGAGGGAGAAAAGAGGAAGGGAAACATCCATATAAGAGAGACATCAGTTGGTTGCCTTTTGTATGCCAGTCAGGGCAAAAAATGATTGCTTTAGAAAATCTTTACCCCTAGTACAGATTGGTTGGTTTTGTGACAGCATTTATGTGTTCAACTAACAGGCTACCCCTGGGTGAACGACGGAACCCATTCATCCATTCATTCATCCATTCATTAAGATCCTCCTTGATGAGCATCACATATGGGTAATGATAAGCTTGAAAAATGTTGTTGGAATGTCTTTTCCTCAGAAGATACATTTAAATTCAAACAGGAAAAACATAAAATGTGTAACAATTGGTTTACAAATTGATTGCAAATGTAGTTGACCTGTTATTGTTGTTGAATTCAGATATTGGTAGCTATGTGTAGTATGGAGAACTTAAAAAATCTGAAGGCAGGTGCATTTAAGATTAATGATGGCTTACATTGTGTTTCAAGTGAAGCTTTGTCCCATATAAGAAAAGGAAAAGTAGGCATGAAGGCACACCCCTTGCATTGTTTTCTGTTTATTCTTTTTTGCTGCTATATTCTTCTAATAGCAAATCATAAATAAAAGATACCTCTATTTTTCTCTCTTATTCTTTCACTCCCCTTTACCATCATACCCCTTTTCTCTCCTGCTTCTATATTCCCCCTTTTTTTTGTGATCATATCATGGTTCCTTTGTGTTTTGTTATGAGTCCAGAGTTGCCTCAGAAGTAGAGGCTGTTCAGGTCCTTTGCCCATTTTTTAATTGGGCGGGACAATAATGAACAAAACTAACAATAAGCAAAACAGAACCAAATATATGAGTACAGTGAATAGGCCTTCAGTGGTCAAGGGGAAAGGGGTTGGGGGGAGGGGGGAGGCAGAGGCAAGGAAGGGGAGCAGCTTAGACAAGAGCCTAGTATGGGGGAACCATGGACATGGACAACAGGTGGGATTGACTTTGGGGGGAATGGGTGGTGGGGAGGGGGGCAGAGGGGAGCAAAAAGGGGATGGATGTAATACAATAACAATAAAATTTAAAAAAAAAAAAAAAAAAAAAAGAGGCTATGAGTCTTAAGACCATTTTGTGTACTTAAGAATCTTTATCTTTGCCCTTGCTGCGTTGCTTCGCATTCCATTGGGAATCCCAGTGCAGCTGAAACCACAGTTCTGGCTTGCTTCCAGGACATTCTGTAGAAGCCAGTGTCTCTCTTTCTTCAGCCTATAAATTAGGTTTGCACCTCTTTGTCATTCATCTGTACTCACTTTGCATAGTTGAGCTATACATTTGGCAGGCCTTTGACTGCTCTGTCACTTGCTGTTGTAATCAGATGAGCTGAAGAAGGTGATTCCAGTGGAATGTCTGTGGGGTCTGCCTGTAGGAAGGATTACATGATGCTGGTGCTGCAAACTGCATGTGTGGTGCCCACTAGGAACCTTAGAAGGCTGGAAAACACATGAATTTTAGATTTGATGATGTGTACATGCAAAGGGCATGTCCTCTGCAACTTTAGTTTTTCATGAAGCAAACTGTACTTGATTTAGAATCTATATATGAGTATTTTCCTTACATCTCACTGTTTCCTGGTTGGTGTGTTGATGCCAAGATAAATTAGGGGGAATGACAAATAGAAGAATGCAAAATAAGCTACTTCTGGAAGAAGATCAGTTTGTCACATAGGCGCCTAATACAAAAACAATGAACATTATTATTTTCTTTCATCTTTTCCTTCCAAGTTGAGCAGCTGCCTCAACTTGGGAGCCAGGATTGGCTGCAGTATCACAGGACTAACACCAGTCACCCACCTGGTTTATTTAAGGCAACTTGCTTGGAGATGTGAAAATGTTATACAACATGTTTTACATCTCTTAACCTTCAAACATTCCTTGAAAAGAAAACTACTTTATGTTTATCTCAATCAGATGTGTACTAGGCAGCCTCCTCTCTCCTTCACACCATTCATTGTTCCTTAGTTTCTAACAACCAGAGGCTAAAATAGCATTAAGCAAAGTGTTTAAAATGGTTCTTCAGATTTAATCTGAGGAGAGTTGGTGATGGAGACCACTTTTCAAGTCCAGAAAAGTTTTAGGTTTCTGAGTAAGCCATGGTACAAACTTAAAACTAGGACCCTAATTGTAGGACTAAGTTGTCAGGTGTTGAAGTCTCTCTTTTAAGTCCCAGTCAGTGGTTTTTGGCCAGGGGTACCACAAGTGCCTTTATCATGTTTGGGTGGTGCAAGCTTCTAGCATCACATGGTAGCCCCAAACGCTCACTCACTACACACACCTGTCCTGCTCTTGAGCTGTGTGCTGTGGAATCTTTTCTCAGAGCCATTTGTCACATGCTTTTGTTGGAGTGGATTTTCTCTAGGACCTGTGTTTAGTAGGTATCAAGAGATACATCATTTGCTTCAGCAGTTAAGCCAATAATGAGCCTTCTGAGAGTTCCAAGCAGTCACCTTGTCTTGCAGTTTTTACCTCTTAACTATTTTATGAATCTTTCTCTTTGCCTTTCCTTTATTTTTCTTCATATCACTGAATGCTTCCTGAAATTATTTTTGTTTATTGTTTCACAGTGTGGGGCAAAAGTAGGTTTACCATTATGAGTATGTGAAACACAGAGTTATTCTTACATTATTATTTATTAATTATTGTATTATTTTCCATACAAACAACTAACTGTAAGCCTACTTTTGACCCACCCTGTATTGTGTACTGTATCTCACAATAGAAAGAAAATTCCATGAAGGAAGAACCTTTGTCTTGTTCATGGATGTATCCCCAGAGATTAGGACAGCTCCTGGAATAGAAACTACTAAACTCAGTGTTACCAAACCCCAGCCTATGCTGTTTGGGAACAGCTGTGGGGCCTGATTGCCTGCAGCCAAGAAGCGTGACTCCAAATGCAAAAGTTTGGTCAAAAAGAAAAGTAGGTTTATTTAAAGGTCTTACAGATTTAGAATAATGGTGGATTTCTGCCACTAAGTCCCACTCCCTTTAAAACCCCCAAAACACATAGTCCTGCTTCCCCTTTCCAAACCAGGCCAGTTTCAGAATATGCCACAGGTACCATCTTTTAGACAAGCAGAAGTCAGCAGCTTAGCATTCCGTCACAATTTGGCATTCCAGGCATCTCCCACTAATCCATCTGTGCTTGGTTAGGTAGGTCCCCATAATTCCATCCTTATGAGCTGGGCCACTATGTTCTGCAAGCAGTTTCCCAGTGAGTCTTCTGTTTCTTACTCTAGCTCTTAATCCAAAACCATGTGGCACTTCCTTCAAACTGTGTGGCACCTTCTTTCACACCAGACCTTATGGTGAGGTGTGCCTTTCTACATCATTCAAACTGCATGGCTCCCCCTCATCATGGATGGCCACCCTAATTTTTAAATGCTGACCTGGAGCTTCCTAAGTGACCTCCTACTTGGTACTGTATGCACCGAAAATCACTTCGTTTTACTAAGTGCTGTTCAGGAAAGGTAGAGCTATCACCTTTCCTGTCATTTCTATGGAAAGTATCTTAAGCTACGTCACCTGCTTCTCCCCTACCCCATCCCTCAGCCATGAGTTGTGGTGAGCATTCTTGTTTGGGGACCTTTTACTTTGTACCCCATTTCATTAACCACAATAATAGTTATGTGGCTATGTCTACCACATGCAATAATGTGGATGCTCAGTAATTGTGGAATGAACGGATATGCCTATTCATCTTGATTCAGTCCTTTCTCTTTCTTGCTTGCCCTCTCATTCTCCTATGCTTCTCTTATTTTCCACCTCTGATCTCTCATCTATAGTTCTATCTAGCCCATATCATTCTCTTGTTCCATCCCTCCTCAAAGGGTCCTTGTTGCTCTTAGGATAATGGTGTATGGACCCTCCATCATCTGACACCCATCTCCTTACAGCCTCATCTGTGTCATGGTCTGTCCCACCCAGATGAACTGAAGAATTATTCTGCGTTTATGCTTCTGTTTCTTGCCTCTGTGTCTTTGATTTGTTTATTCAACACATGCTAGGGCAGTTGGGTACTAGGCACTGATGTGCTAGGCACTGTTTTAGATGCTGAAGATATAATAGTACACAAGAAAAGTTCTTTCTCCTTCATGGAACTTATAATGGAATGGGGGAAGCAGATAAACAGGTAAGCACCACATAAATATTATAATGTCAGGTAGTGATGTTTGCTGTGAAGACAAACAGAGTGGGTGGGTGGAGAGGGACAAGGTAGAGGGAGGTGAGTATGATAGTGTTCTCCTTTGCCTAAGCACCCTTTCCTTTGTGTTCTGCATCTGAGAGGAGCTCCTTGTACTTACATATACGTAATGTGGTGGTCCAATAAGTCACATATTGGACCATAATTTTCTTATTGTCCTATAACATTTTTTACACAATTAATTACTCTGAATTTCTACTGTTTTTGGAGATTCCAGACACATATGCATTTATTAATAGGTATATGTGATATTGTGATTTATAATAAAAAACATATATTTGGTCTTCATCCCAGGTACTGGCACAGAGTTCCTAAAACCCTTGGGATTTTCTAAGTGATTAGAGCAACAAAGGTATCTTTTCTTATTAATGTAGTGACTTTAGGACAGCAACTAAGGATGGAGGCTAGTTGCCAAGAGAACCAACTTGGTGATTAGAGGGCTGGAGCTTTCAGTCTTACCCCTCTGACATCCTAAGGAGGGGAAAAGGGCTGGAAGTTGAATCAATTGCCCATGGCCAATTTATTTGATCAATCATGCCTGTGCAATGAAATCTTCATAAAACTCCAAAAGGATAGGATTTGGAGAGCTAGTGGTTGGTGAACACAGAGGGGCTGGGAAAGTGGAGCTCCTGAAGAGAGCTTGGAAGTTCAGCACTTCTTCCTAGATACCTTACCCTATGCATCTCTTTCATCTGGCAGTTCCTGAGTTACATTTTTTTTTTATAATGAAAGGGTAGATAGATTGTGTCAGACTGAATTGTAGGCACCCAGCTGGTATTGGAGAGCTGTAGGTGGTGTGGGGAAAATGCCCCTTACCCAACACACAGTGGAATTGGTACTAGCATCACTAATATTTTATATTATAAAAGTCCTTAGCACTTAAACAGTAGAAATTCTTTGAGGGGAAGGCTGGAGTTAATTCTTCTAGAGGGTATTTAGTTTGCTCAAACTAGGCCCCTAATGTACCATTAACCATGGGAACCATGCAGCATTGCTTTAAATTATAGTTTAGTCTGTCCATTGACCTCACAGATAGTGAGATGTGGAGTTCAAATGCAGCAAGGCCAAACTGGGCTCACCACACGAAGGGACAGGTTTCTTTCCACTCCCTCCAGTAACAAGACCAAACAGGTAATTTAAAAAATATATTTTATTTATTTATTTTTAAAGAGAGGGGAAGGGAGGGAGAAAGAGAGGGAGAGAAACATTGATGTGAGAGAGAAACATCCATCAGTTGACTCTCTCACGTGCCTTGACCAGGGACTGAGCCTGCCACCCAGGCATGTGTCCTGACTGGCAATAGAACTAGTGGCCCTTCTGTAGAACTGGTATCCCCTTTGTGGGATGACACTCAGCTGAGTCACACATGTCAAGACAAATAGACAACTTTTATTCTGCAGACAGGTATAGTTCTAATTCATCATGTCATTGCATATGTAGCCCTTATTGTTTCCAGCCTTATGCATGAATGGGGAGAGAAGGGTGTGGGTTTCCTGACAGACCCCCCACCATGGGCTAGTCACATCTAAGCTTTGTTTCTGGTCAGTCCAACTGGGGCAGCTGTCAGCACAGTGGAAGGTGCCCTCAAGGCTGAAGGCTCCCAGACTGTTCTCCTTAGCCTCCTGAATTTCTGAACTTCTTGCCAGTTTAGCAATACAATGAAAATAATGTTCATTATATTTGGAAATTTGGGGTTGGGTGGGTTGCTGTCGATGTCTAGCTCACCATAATATGGGAAATAGAATTGCCAGCCATATACTTAATTCCGTATTTTCAGATATTTATTTTGTCTATATCATTTTGCTGTGGTAAGTAAGTAAAGTCATAATGAACATTCTTGTAAGATACATCTTTGGAAATACCTTTGAATAATTCCTTAGTATATTTATAGAAGTAGAATTGCTTGGTCAATGAATAAAGGCATTTTAAAGGATTTTGATAGATGGTGCTGAACTGTACTCCAGAAAGACCCTCACAACAAGGCTCATTTACTTATTTTAGGCCTCCAGAGAACATGAGTAAATTTTTCTGAGGACGGTATATGGAGCAGACCATAGGTCCAGGGTTGCCTGAGCAGTGGTCCAGTCTCAGATTTACTCTGTTATCTACTGAACACTGGAGACCACAAGATATCATCACTGATACAAATCTAAATTCCCTCTTGTTCTTCAAAGGGAAAGGCTTGGGCAAGTTTGATAATAATGCCTGGAATAGTCTGTGCATTTTCCTGGTGTCAGAAAGCCAGGCCCAGTGAGGCGGGCAAAGAGGAGGAATAATATGGGTAATGGAACATGGTGCATCCTTGGGTCTACAGGCCTCTACTACCTCCAGCATGTATGAGAGGGACTTCTAGATACAGAAACTAGTGACCCTTAGGGAACCAGATCTCTTTGGTTGTAGTTTCAGTAAGTTTAATACTCTTAACAATTGGTAAAACCTATAAATGCACTGTTGCCTCTTCTGTAGCAAAAGCAGAACCCTTTTCCAGTCTGAGAGTTGAAGAATGAGACTCTCTAAGCCTGTGGTTCTAGCCTCCCAGAGAGACTTGCCTTTGAAAATCATTGTATTTTTTTGATTTTTGGAATTTTATTTTATAGAAGTCAGATCCTGGCAGGACTCAAGGTTCCCTCAACCTAGCAAAAGCTCATGACAATAATTTTTAAGGGATTTAATTTGAGTGAATATCTGTTACCCTTCTTTGGGCACAGGCTTGTTTTACAATTGGGGCTTTAGAACTTTGACTCAGTAATACATATTTAAATGAACACTCATTGGTATGCATTCAAACAGTATATTCAGACCCTCAGCAAACTATTCTGAGAGACCTGTTTTGTTATGTACTATGTATATAGAAGTGTGCGCTTTAAAACTGCAGACATACTGCTCCTCCTTGTGAGCTCAGGATGGGCACACGGGAGCAGTGATCACCATGTCCAGAGAAGGCAGCCAGAGAAGGCCCTGTGCCATCAGCCAGGGCCTGGTGGGGGGCAGAGTTCGGCTTAGATGGTTCAAGAGGCTTTAGTGACTGGATTGTTTAGTTGAATGTGCAAGTGTGGGAAGTCTTAAGGGAATCAACCAGAGACTAGTAATAACAGCAAGAAGCTATAACCAAGTTGTAGGCCTGGAGGGGCAAGTGGAGAAAGTGGTGCAATCGGATCAGTGAAAGCTGCAACCTTAAAAGAGGGTCTCTGGACAGCAGTGATGGGGGTGAAGGGACCTACGCACTGCCAGAAACACAACTCAAAACCGGGATAGAGCAGAGCTTGACCTTCCTTTCCTCACCCCCGTCCCCTGCTGCTGCTGCTGCTGCTTTCCGTTGGCCACAGAAATTAGAGGTAAGGGAGCTCGGGTGATTCAGTCCATTGAATCAGTCCTGCAAGATTCAGGGATCTGCAGAGAAAGGATGCGGAGCTGGTATGGTTAGGTCTCTGGAGGGTCTTGGTATGCATGGGCTATCACATGATTTTATTTCATTAGTTGTCATGTAAATGGTGAAAGAGCAGTGGAGAAGAGGAAAAGATGAGAAAACTCCAGCTGGGTTATGAACCCCCTCCCTCATTATTTAATACCGTTATTAAGCAGTAAGTAAAACTGATTATCTGATGGAGTCCTTAAATCCTGTTAATGCTACTGTCTCTAAGTCCTTGCCGCTCAAAGTGGGTCCTCTTACCAGCAGTATCAGCCTCACCTGGCAGCTTGATAGAAATGGCAGTATTTGGGGCCTATCTCAGACCCACTGAATCGTACTCTGTGTTTTAACAACATCCCTGGGAAAGTCATCTGCATATGCAAGTTTGGGAAGCCTACTCCAGAAATTACAAAGCCAATGTCTAATCCTATAGGTAAGTGAAAGAACCAAAGTCATTATTTTGGGCATCTGTTGTAAATACAAAAATAAAATCAAGATTATCACACTGAAGCTGTGATGATGATCATAGCATATATGTTGAAGTCTGGTTAATAAAATGAATGCTTGATCTTTGGCTAGTGTTTCCCCCGTTTTCTTAAAGCAGACAACTGCAAAATTGCCAAGTAGTTAAATATTCTGAATGGTTGACTGGGTTCTAGTAATTCACAGTTTAATTTCCATTTTAATGAAGTCATCACAATTAGAGTTTTATAAAAAATGTTTATTCAAACCATTCCACATAAAGTAGAATCATTCTGGTTAGTCACCTTATTGTCCACAATATGTGAATTAAACTCAAGTTTCTGGCTCAGTGACATTCAGCAACTTCATATAAATGAAATGGGAACATCCACGAAGTTTTCTCTGGCCATCCCCCAAAATGATAAGTAATTGCTGGCCTGCTCAAATCCTGTGAGGGATGCGCCTGCCCTTTCCCGCAGAAACAACTGAAACCGGATGAGCAGTATCTGGTTTTGTATTCCAGAAATAATGTTTCAAGCAACTGGGATTGAAAGCAAGGGATTTTAATGTTTGATAATCATAGCTGTTAAATAAGAGCAAATCTAGTTCTGTGTGAAATGCTCTGTATGGTTTCTTACATAAAATAAGAAATTGGTTTTAATCCAGGAGTTTGCATGCAGTAGAATCATTAGCACTGAACTAACTCTTGCTTCTTTCTCCAATACCTAACTTGCAATAGTAGCCACTCAGTGTCCACTAAGTGTCCACTCAGCACTGGCTATGAAGAGAACACTATGTTTAGCCCTATGCTTACAATCTGCAAATACTAACATCTCCTTTGTCCATAATTGTGGCAAGTAGGGTTTTCTCTCTCCATCACTGGCTTATTTCTTTCCCCTCTCACCTCTTATTGGTAGTCTCATGGCAGAGTTTGTCAGTATAAAAATACTTAAATTATGCTGTGAAAAGAGGCCAGTATTAGCAAGAAGCAGTTCCATTTTGACAGTGTCCCTAAAGAATGTAAAGGACTAATTCTCTTCTAGGGACCTGCAGGACCTCAGAAACTCTAACTTCCCCCTCCTCTCCAGTGAATGTGGAACCCTGAGGAAGAGCCAAAGAAATCTGAGGGAAGAGGAAGGAGGGATGAAAGACTATGCCTGAAATGAGCTTTCTTTCTGAATAGGGACTATACAGATGCACACTCCTGGGTGTTGAGGACCAAACTAAATATAAATAGTTCAAGAGACAAAATACAAACAAGTAAATGTAAATCTAAATAATAATGCACTCTTAAAGAATATTATCCAGGAAACTAGATGACTTCATAGGGCTTTAATATGCCAAGTGCATTTGGAATCTCCAAGAGGAAAATGCAGAATGTAGTTATCCAAAATATTTTTGACCAGACAAGCCTTTTGTCAAAGAAGTATTTCACAAGACTGATGCTACCAAATGCACTAGGGAAAACCCTGAGCTTCACCATAGTGTAGATACCTGACTTGAGAGCCCTGACACCTCTAAGACAGGGCTCTTCAACCTGGCTGGCATCAGGACCACCTGGCAGGTCGGCTTTGGCAGGTCTGCACAGGGTATTCTAATGACCCCAGAATTGCTCTAATTTGTCAGATGTGAGCAAAAGCTGAAGCATATTCCTAGGGAGTAATTATTTTAATTTACTACTAAATTTATATAACACCTGGAAGTGAGCCATTTCTCAAGAACATAAACAAATAATTAGATGTCCTGGTTCAGCCTGGCACAAGCTCTATGACCTGGATGAGTCATTGAGAGTCACAAGTCTTTGTCTGCTGACAAGAGGCCCCAGTTAGTGGCCTGAAGATCACCTGCTCCCAGACAGTGTAACTCCTGCCAGACATAGTTCAGGATCTGAATATGGATAGGAAGAATTAACATCTTTAAAATGCCCATACTATCCTAAGCAATCTAGCAAGGTATCAATGATGCATTTCACAGATCTAGACCAAATATTTCAAAAATTTGTATGGAACCACAAAGGCCCCTGAATAACAATAGCAATTTTGAGAAAAAAGAACAAAGTTGGAGAAATCATGCTACCTAGTATCAAACTATACTATAAGGCAATAGTAATAAAAACAACCTGGTACTGGCATAAAAAGAGACACAGATCAATGGAACAGCATAAGAGAGCCCAGAAATAAACCCATGGCTTTATAGTCAATCGATACCCAACAGAGGAAGTAAGCACATACAATGGGCTAAAGATAGTTTATTCAATAAGTGTCAGGAAAATTGGACAGATATGTGCAGAAAAATGAAACTAGATCACCCTCTTACACCACACACAAGAATAAATTCAAAATAGAGTAAAGACTTAAATGTTAGACTCAAAACCATAAAAAACCTAGAAGAAAAAAATAAGCAGTAAAATTTTGGACATTGCTTTTAGCAACATTTTATCTGATAAACCTCCTTGGGCAAGGGAAACAAAAGGGAAATAAACAAATGGGACTATATCAAACTAAAAAGCTTTTCCACAGCAAAGGAAACCATCTACCAAATAAAAAGATGGCCTCACTGAATGGGAGAATGTATTCTCTGATACATCTGATAAGGGGTTATATCTAAAATTTATAAAGAATTTATAAAGCTCAACATCATAAAAATAAAACAGTTAAAAAATGGGCAAAGGACCTGAATAGACACTTCGCCAAAGAAGACATATAGGCAGCCAATAGATATACAAAAAGATGCTCAAAATCATTAAATATCAAGAGAAATTAAAATTAAAACTACAATGAGATATTACCTCACACCTGTCGGAATAGCTATTATCAATAAATTAACAAACAACAAGCGCTGGTAAGGATGTGGAGAAAGGGGAACCCTATTGCACTATTTGTGGGAGTGCAGATTGGTGCAGCCAATGTGGAAAGTAGTATGGAGATACCTCATAAAACTGAAAACAGTACTGCCTTATCACCCAGTGATTCCATTTCTGGGAATTTATCTGAAGAAACCCAAAACACTAATTTGAAAGAATGTAAGCACCCCTATGTTCAGTGCAGTGTTATTTACAATTGCCAAGATACAGAAAGCAGCCCAAGTGTACATCTGCAGATGAATGCAACTATGGGACATTTATCCAGTGGAGTATAACTTGGCCTTAAAACAAGAAAAGTTTACCCTTTGTAACAGGATTGACCTGGAGAATATTATGCTAAGTGATATAAGCCAGTCAGAGAAGGACAGATACCATCTGATTTCACTCATATGTGGGATCTAATGAGCAAAATAAACAAGCAAAATAGGGACACTCAGAGAGAGCAGGCTGACATCTCTGTGGTTGGGGAGGGTGTTGAGGGGTGGAGGGATCAAGCAAAAAGGAAGAAGTACTCACAGACATGGACAACAGTGCAGTGGGGAGAGGGGTATAGTGGGGATAAATGATAATGGGGAAAATACAATGAAAAATAGGAAAAACTCACAGGGAAAGATAAATGCTAGAGGGATCACCTGCAAAGGAGCGAATTGAGGCTGGCAGGGATAGAGCCAGGAGAACCAGTGCTCCAGCACCTCCACTGTCCTGCCCTGCTGTGTCCTGCCAGTGCTTCCCATTGATTGACTCCAGACAGGAGCCAGAGGGTCAGGTTGGGATGCAGCCCCTAGAAGTCTACCTCCTAGAGCACTGAGCTGAGAGGAGAGTGAAATGTGGATCAGGTGCAAAGTATGTACCATACATGTGTTCTCCAAGTATTTATAGATGGTACAAAAACAGCTAGTGAAGGGCTATTCCAGAAGTAGCTCTCATTTATGCAAGCATCACCCAGGGTCTCCAAAACATAGTTTTTCTACCCATTCTGCCATGCAGTAATTCTCACACACCAAAATGTGCTTCTTAAAACATCCCCCTAGGAGAGCAGGGCAGAGGGGAGGGAATGGGATGAATGTAATACAACAACAATAAAATAAAATTAAAACAAGCCAAAACAAACCAAAACAAACAAAAAAATCCCCCTAAAGTATTTCCAAATGCAGACAAGAATACAGTCTACAGCAGGACACTCATAGCACATTTCTTTGGAGGCTCTATTTTATTCTAAAATTTCATGCAAAGTTACTGTCTAACTTAATAAAACATGCATGTGAACAATAGGAACATGGTGATTCCAGCTAGAGAAGCCTAATAGAATCTGAAGAGCAGGTCTACCAAACTGTGTTGAATTTTTTTCTTTGGTAATTAACTTCATGCAGATGAGACTTTTAAAATAGCTGCAGAAAACTGAAAATCAAGGCATAAATCAAAATAAAAATTGTGTGCAGTGATAGTGCTGAACAATTTACTTGTTTATTTATTTGTTGTTGTTTTTTTTTGTGGCAGTTGTATGTTCTGTAGGTGAGAAGTATTTTCAGTTCCAAGTGCCCAGGAGGCTCTGTGCTAGGGCACAGTAGAAGCAAACTCTTTCTTTTCCAGGTCTCTTCAGCACCTTCTGTTGCCCTCTGTGCCCTTTAAAGAAAGGTTATTCAGACTCTCAGAGTTCCTTCTTGAGCACAGATCTTTAAAAAGCAAACACAAAAACAAACTGAACTGAAAACACTGTGTCCAGCACTATATCAGAACTCATTCCCAGAAAAAGTATGGCTTTATTTTCAGTATGTTAGCAATTGCCTTCTTTTTTTAGTTCCATTCAAAACTGCAATTTGTATAAAATTTATCTTTCTAAAATCAGATTATTGCTATTTTGGGTAATAAACATTAAAGGTAGAAACTACCAGTGAAGTTACCTTTGGGCCAGATATCCTGTTGATTCATCTGAAATCCTTAGTAATCATGAGTCCTAGTATTTCAAGTATATTGCATGGTTTTTGGCTGACCACTTACGAACTTGTAGAATTTTTGGTGGTTGTTCTCCAATCTGAGATTATGCAGAATCTTTTCTCCAAATGTCTATCAGTACCCCATAGCCTTTCTCTTTTTCTTTATCCACAATGTATTTGTGAAGCAGGAAATGTCAAATTACCATAGTTTTTATTTAATTTTAAAAAATAGAAAAGTTTGAGCCCTGATTGGTGGTTCAGGGGATAAGGCACTGGCCTGCGAACCCAAAGGTTGCTGGTTCAAGTCCCAGCTATGGCACACACAACCAGATTGCAAACCAGGTCTCCAGCAAGGTCCGTAGCTGGAGGCAGGTGAAAGGCAATCATACATTGAAGTCTCTCTCCCTCTCTGCCTCTCTCCCCTCCCCTCTCCTTAAAAAATAATAAAATCTTTTTAAAAAATAGAAAAGTTTGCTAAAGAAGGCTGGTGGCTTTTTTGATGTCACTCAGTGACCCCAGGCAGGACTGCAGTGGGGACTTTGGTGTGACAATTCTGGTCACACTGTTCTTTCCACCAAAACCCTAACCAGGGAGAAAGCAAAGTAGTTAGACCAGATGCCACTCTGAATCCCTAGGCACAGGTTTTCCTGATTCAGGAGGAGAAGCATTAGCAGGTCTGATGGTGGCATTTGGTCTTCTGGTTTGCAAAGGTTCACATGGAAGGATTCTATCCTACTGCTCTAAAACTCTCCTTAGGTGCTTCAGTAACAGAAGGGATTCACCAATGAAGATAATTTCTAGGAACCTAAATGCTACTCTAGGCTTCCTTGGTTGTGCTGGCAATGATGTTGACATATGTGTTTCTTGGAGTAAGACAATTGTTCAAGAAACATTTATTAAGCAGTGGAAAGTGAATTCCTGCAAACCATGTTCTAAATAAAGGTGATTCCGTGGTCCTTACAATGTCCATTAGCTCTACAAGATCCCTCTGTATCGTGTAAAGTTAAGGATGTGACCTTAGCAATACACTTAACTTTCCACAGTCTCATTTGGATGAACAAATTGGATTGTATAAAGTCTAAGCTAACCTGTCAGCTCCTTCATATTACAATTTAAGATGAAGGTATTAAATCAAGAAAAAGATTAAAAAATAACCCTTACTAAATATCTTTCAGAGTCAGGCATCGAATTAGGCACTTTTGTTTGTATTCTCTTAATTTTTCTAGAATTTAAGGCTCAGTGAAGTTGAAAATTTTGCAATTACTCAGGTCCTATAGATAATCATGTAAAGCCAAGTTTTGTTTTATTTTTACACTTATTTTCCACTGTGCCTATGCTGTCTCAGAAGCAAGTAATGGTTCCTCTGATAGAAGCTACGAGCCACTCCTAATAAAAGGCAGCACATCCATAGAACTTACATGTATATTATATGGATATGCCTTCAGGTCGTTCATGAACATCTGGAAATCTATCCATGGTCCCCAGATAGAGAGAGACCCTTGCCTCGAGAGAGGCCATAGTTATTTTTGTTTTCTTCAAAGGAAACCAACAACTTGTGTTTTTCACTCTGCAGGTCTCAGTTGGAGACACGAAGTTGCTAAGATTGTTCCTGTAGGTGTATCTTTATCAAAGGAAGTGAAATTTTCCTCTGGACAGTAGTGGTAGAATCATAGAATCTCAAGGCAGATGTGCACCTCAAGAATCATTTACAAGCTCCTACCATCAAGTACTAATAATTACATATTGTTTAGTATTGTGTTTTAGGATGCCAATAATTCTAATAGTTAACAGTCTTGAGTGCTTATTGGTAGGAATTGAAATAAAAGTTTTACATGCATTTTATTATTTAATTTTCAAATCCACACTAAGAACATTGTCCTTAGTTTACAGATGAGAAAACTGCAGTAGGAAGATGAGGAGCCTTGCACAGGGCAGGCTCTGAGGTGGGGATGGGGTGCAAAACTGAATTGTCAAATAGGGCCCTTTTTGTCACTTTGAGATGTTTCATGTCACGTTTTTCCTTACCCATAGGGAGCATTCAACATTTTAGCTCTTATAGAAAAGAAACTAGTTCAAAATCAGAAACTTCACATGTTCAACGGAGCTTATACCTAAGCTAATCTTTCAAGAATTACTTCCCTCCCACAACCTGAATTCTTCTCTTAAGTTTGATTATTTTCTCTTGAAACATCTGCTATGAACAAGGAAAATCTCTTTACAAATTACTGGGGGATTTTGGATTTCTATGTAATTCTGCACCTGTTTTTTAAAGGGACAATCAGAGAAGTCCATAAACTGTGTGCAAAGAATAAACTTCCCAAATTGCGCTCTATTGAATAGTCCCCTTATAATACATAAGTGAGAACCATGGACATGGACAACAGGTGGGATTGACTTTGGGGGAATGGGTGGGTGGGGAGAGGGACAGAGGGGAGCAAAAAGGGGATGGATGTAATACAACAATAAAATTTTTAAGAAACACATAAGTAAGTATGATGTGAGCAAATATGTATGGGAAAACAGGGTTAAATAATGTTACACAAGGTTCTTTATCTTAAGACTTCTTGGAACCTTTAATATGTTCATAGTAATAGGGAAAATTACGAAAAGTTTATGAATTTTGTCCAGAGTGGTGTTACAATTGTTGTAAATTTTATTTCTCAAGGTAAATTCGTCTCAGTAGTTCTTTCTTTCTTTCTTTTTTTAAAGATTTTATTTTATTATTTTTAGAAAGAGGGGAAGGGAGAGAGGCAGAGAGGGAGAAAGACATCAATGTACGGTTGCATTTCATCTGCCTCCAGCCACAGACCTGACTGGAGACCTGGTTTGCAACCTGGTTATGTGCCCTGGCTGGGGAATCAAACCTGAGACCTTTGGGTTTGCAGGCCAGTGCCTTATCCACTGTGCTACCAGCCAGGCAAAGTTTTCTTTTTATTATTTCAAAATGCCTACTTTAATTCATTAGTTTAAAGAATTACTCTTTTTAAGTAATATGAATTGCAATATTACCAAACACATGCAAAAATACATTTATTAACATACATTATTTTTACACATATTTAAAGTACAGCCCTGGCTGGTAGCACAGTGGATAAGGCGCCGGCCTGCAAACCCAAGGGTCACAGGTTCAATTCCCCAACCAGGGCACACAACCAGGTTGCAAACCAGGTCTCCAGTCAGGTCTGTGGCTGGAGGCAAGTGAAAATCAACCATACATTTATGTCTCTCTCCCTCTCTGCCTCTCTCTCGTCCCCTCTTTCTAGAGATAATGAATAAAATCTTAAAAAAAAATGATAAAGTACATACTGGACTTTGAAGAGTTATTACAAAAAATTTAAAATGTGCCAATAGCTTACATAATTATTACAGTTAAATGATTGTATTTTAGATATATTGTAACAAGATTAAGCAGTTTTTCTTCTTTATTACCGATTTTACTCTGGAATGCTATTTTTGTGAAATATATCACAGAAATGGTGTATTGCAGAACTCACTTTTGTGAAAATTGTCCTAGAGACAGTGCCAAACCCATAGTAAAAAAGGAATTTGATTTTTGAGTCATATCCTCTCCCCTCCAATAATATAACTCAACTTTATTTTAAGCCACTGGAACTACAACTTATTCTTTTTGGCATTTTCCATCTTAAATAGTAGATTTATTTATTTATTTATTTATTTAGGGTGTGCACAGATCTTGCTTCTTTCAATACCCTCTGTTTTTTCCTCTACATGTGTTTTACAAGTTGAAGCCTTCAGAAATAATGGCACTTGCAGTGCTCAGCCAGTCCCAGAGTAGAAATGATCATGTCTACTAAGTTAAGGTAAAAAAAAAAAATCCCTAGGATTTAAATAATTTTGTATAATGGTATTCTAGCTTTTTTTTGAACTTGTGGTAGATTTTCTGTGTGGTCCTAAACTAACCCCTGAACTATTTAAGAGTCAGTTGAGGTAGAGGTTAGGTATGTTCACATTTCAATAATAAAGTTTACTATAGCATCCCAAAAATCCCCAGTTTGGGGGCCTTCAAAACTGGAAATGTGTATTTCCACAATTTATTTGAAAGGAATCTCATCTAATTTACATGCTAATATGAGGATATATATTGTCTATGTACACAAATCATATAGTTTAGTAGTTTGCAACTTCCATCCAAATTGGTCTTGATTCTCAGAATCTTTTCTAACCTAAAGATTGACTGATTTCATAACACACCCATGACCACTCTTTAAACACACAAATTGCTCTTTAAAATACAAATTGCTAACAAAATCTATATGTTACACACCCACAAATAAGCACATATTTTGTAACAGTAAATAAGAAAAACAACGTCTTCTGTGTAATATACATCCACATTTTCTTCTTTTTGCTTCTTTCTTAACTGCATTCAATTTTTCTGAGTTATCAGAACATGATTTTCCCATATTGTGAAATAATTCCAATCTAAGAAAACTTAACCTGCAGTAATGCAGATACAATATACAAAGTTATATCTTATTTAGTAAAATCTATTTATAACAAGATCATTCTAAAGCATTCATAAGTTAAAGTTGGTTCTTATCCAACTTTGATTGGTACATTTAATACATTTACCTTTAAGATTATTATTGATAGGTACTTATTCATTATCTATTTTTTCCTTTGTACCTGTGTTCCTATCTGTCTGTTTCTTCATCGTCTTAAAGCAGACCCTTTAGCATCTCTTGCAATGCTGGTTTGGTGGAGATGTATTCTTTTAGACTTCTTTTGTCTGGGAAACTCCTTATTTCACCTTCCATTTTGAATGATAGCCTTGCTGGGTAGAGTATTCTTGGTTGCAGGCCTTTGTTTTTCATTGTTTGAAATATTTTTTGCCATTCCCTTCTAGCTTTTTGTGTTACTGTTGAATATCAGCTGATAACCTTGTAGGAGTCCCCTTGTATGTTATTAGCTGTTTCTCTCTTGCTGCTTTTAGGATTCTCTCCTTGGCTTTGAAATTTGCCATTTTCATGATGATGTGTCTTGGAGTGAGCCTGTTTGGGTTCATCTTCCTTGGGACCCTCTGTGCTTCCTGAACTTGCATTCCTTTTTTCTCCTCAAGTTAGGGAAGTTTTCTGTCATTACTGTTTCAAACAGGTTTTCCATCCCTTGCTCCTCCTCTTCTCCTTCTGGGATCCCTATGATACAGATATTATGTTTCATATTGTCCTGCAGCTCTCTTAAAACCTCTTCATTCATTTTTAGTCTTTTTTCATTTTGTTGCATTGCCTGGGAATTTTTTTCTACATTGACCTCCAGCTTGATAATCCGAGCCTCTGCTTTGTCTCACCTGTTTTTAATTGCATTCTTCATTTCCTCCTGGGTCTTACTGATGTTTTTTTTTTTTGTCCTTTATAATGCGTATGTAGTTCTCAGTAAGTTCCTTGTAGCTTACCTGGAGTTGTTTGTAGTTTTCTTTGAGCTCGATGAGCTCATTAAGTTTCTCTGTCATCATTATTTTGAATTCCCTGTCTGATAGGGTGCTTGCCTCTATTTCATTTTGCACTTTTCCTGGGGATTCCTCCTTTCCATTTGCTGAGGGTTTATTTCTTTGTCCCCCCATTTTAGGTGGCTCTTGTTTGTTTCTGCTTCTTAGATTGGTCTGCTTTGACTTACTGTCTTAGTGATGTGACCTTCTGCGGTGTAGAGGTGCACTTTGTTTACTTCCTGGATCTGTGCATGAAATTATTATCTTTCATTTGGGGCTGGGGGACACGGGAGAAGCTCCAACCAACTGAACCACCCGACCAATGCAGATCAAGGCTGGCAGTGAGAACTACCTGTATTTTTAGATAATTTTGAAATCCTCCGAAGTGTACACACCTGCTCCTCCGTCTGTGTGCCCAGGAGGCCAAGGGCGGGGCCCTCATCTCAGTATTTCTTATTGCCTATGAATGTTGGTTCTTTAAATTCTAGGAACTGATTGTAACATTTTACTAGTTTCTTCATTAAGTAATGAGTTTTTAAAAATCTTTGACATATGCTCATTTTATATTTTTATGGATATTGTGATATCTCTTTTGATTTATTTTTTATTGATTTTAAAGAGAGCAGGAAAGGGAGAGAGTGAGAGAGAAGCATCGATTTGTTGTTCCACTTATTGATCCATTCATTGGCCCATTCATGTGTGTGTCCTGGCCAGGGATTGAACCTGCAACCTTAGTGTTTTGGGATGATGCAACTGAGGTACCAGCCATGACCCTCCCTTTTTATTCTTTAACAGTATTCTTTAATGATCTCCTAAGGGATATAAAGTATTTAGTATTTTTCAAACAGATTTGACCCTGGAATTTTTTGGGTTTTTTTTTTTTGCGTAGGGATTTCTGAGATTATTCCACCAAATACACTTTGGAAAACTTCAGAAAGAGCAAGGTAAACCCTAAGGGCCACTGAAAACTAAATCCTAGCCTTACCTAAATTTATAACATCCTTGCAAAGTAGAAAGTAGGCAGATGACTCTTCTGATTGTGCTCCTTATTCACATGGGGTACAAAGCAGATAAGCCCAAATTCCTACAAAGAGTGCTCAATCCTCATATGCATCAGTTCCACACTTCACACCATCACACTATCATCACAGTACCTAGACTGCAGCTTGCTTTTGTATAGCTGCTAGCACAGCATACAGTCTTTTGTAGATCAATACAAGCTGGAGATAGAAATGAACAGACTTCCTTCTCTGTGATTTTTATTCTCCTAGGAAAATATCTAACATGATATATTTATTATAGATTCAAGAATTAGAAAATATTTGAAATGTAACTCCTTTCATTCACCTTTTGATGAATAAATCTCTTCTTTATCACCTCTAACTATTGGTTAAGCTAAAATAAATCTTTAGTCAGCAAGCTAATGATGACCTCTACCAACAAACTATTTAATTTCCAGAAAACTATGATAAAAAAATTTTAATGCAAAATTGTTCTTTGTATAGCTCTTATTTGCCAATACTAGTTCTTGCTCTTGGTTCCTAATAGAAAAAAGTCTGATTCTTCATCATGATAGTACTTTGGTATTTGGAGACAGATGTACCCTTTTCCTTATGGTTTCCTCTTCTCCCTGATAATATACCCAGTTATAAAAATATGCATCTTATTTTATGGTGTCAGCTCTCTTTGCCTTTTGTGGGGTTCCTTTAGCTGGTCCCAAGTTGTCTGTGTATTTATGTGGTTACCCACTTGTCCACCACAGAGAAGCATTCAGAACTTCTCTCCTGGTAGCTCTCACACTTACTAGTGTAGCAGGAGATCACGTGAGATGCTCTGGTAGCAACATCACTTTGTCGATTCATTTTAACTAAAGTTACTCCTAATTTCCAGTTAAGGACAGAAACCATGTATTGTTACCTTCCATTCTGTTTGTTGAATTTTGATTGAAAGTTGAATACATAACTCTGGTACTTGAAGAATTATATTTTTGACTTAAATTTCATCCCTGTTGGCCTTCATCTTGTTAAAGAAGATTGTTTTGTGAAATCTACTTACTATAATATTACATATCTGATACCCTCTGCAGCTTTTTGTCAATGCAAGTTTATGCCATTGATAAAATAAGTTAGATAAAAATACCTGTAATAATGTATGTTCATTGAACATTAAATAATGCCAGGTATCATAGCTTAGTATTTCCATGTATCATTGGTAGTTCCACACAATTCATTAATACCCTTGCCTTACATGTGAGCTAATGAATCAGGTATAGGTCCCTCAGGGCTTCTTCTGGAAACCTTTCTTCCACAGTGAGTGAATTAACATCACTAGTGAATTAACTAGTGATGTTAATTCACTTACTAGTCTTTCAACCAGTTACTAAGAAATAAGCTTACTTTACTAGAACCTAATACATAAATCTATTATACAGGATTATCAGCTTCATAAACTATTATTTATTTATCTTTGGTTTTTCCTCATTACTTTAATAACAACCATTTGAGAAATTGTGGAAATATAGAAAAATATAAAGAAAAATAATCAGCCTGAATCTTACCATTCAGGAATAACCACTACTAACTTTAAAATATTTATTAGTCTTTTTATAATACCTTTACATAATATAATGTTTCTTATTAATTCTTCCCTAGTTATCAGTGTCCAGTTCTTTCAGAAATGCAGCAATTTTTTTCTGCCTTTCTAAAGGATTCTTATATAAGTGAGAATTTTATTAGTTAATAAGAGTAATTAGTTGTCTTTTTAATGTTTATATTACTGGATCCATAGAACTTTATTTTTTAATAGTAAATTTACATTGAGGACTAATATGTCTTTTATATTATTTATATGTAATGTTGGCTTATGAAATTGAGTGATATTAAATAATTGTTAATGTCTGTGAGTCTGCATATAATTTTATTTCAAAAACATATCTTTGTTAACTTCCATATGTCTTTCTATCTCAAAATTACTTTTTAAGAACTAGGACCTCAGGGTCTCACTACCATTCCAATCACTGCTCTTTCTGGAATGAAAGAATATCAGGAGGGCATTGCGATTTTGGGATCCTTCTTGAGAAATTAAAATTCCATTGAAGAAACTATAATACTGCCCTGGCTGGTGTGGCTCAGTGCATAGGTGCTGACCTGTGAACCAAAGGCCACTGGTTCAATTCTCCAGTCAGGGCACATAACCAGGTTGCAAGCCAGGTCTCCAGCCAGGTCCATAGCTGGAGGCAGGTGAAAGGCAACCATACATTGATGTTTCTCTCCCTTCCTTCCTACATTCCTGCCCTTCTCTCCGAAAATAATGAATAAAATCTTTTTTAAAAATCCATAATAAGACTTCATGGAGAGAAATAACAAAATCATCCAAAGGGGCATATCAGAAAAGAGAGTTTGGCAACATTGAGAAGAGAGATAATGATGGTATTAATAGAATCTGATGAGTTAGCAAAGTAGGTCTTTAATCTCAGATAAGACATTAAAATGCATAGAAAAAATAAGAGAAACAAGTTTTGTTAGAAGACTAATCATGGTTTTTGATGGATGGATCAGATATATGTAAATAAAGGCAAATAATTCACCACCCGTGTTGGATACCACTTTCTATGACCAGCTTAAAATTGTGATCTCTAGAAAAATTTAGCATTTATATTTTAGAACCATGTTATAGGCATCTATTTTCTTGGGTGTGTCAGCCCATCGGCACTGTCTTTGTGAAAAGGCACTGTGAAGACTAGGGGTGGGGGGAAGTACTGGGTTTGAATCTGGGTTCTGCTACTTGCACAGGGAATGATCCTGGGCCAGTTGCCTGACCTCTCTGAGTTTCAGTTCTTTCATCTCTGAAATAGGGATGAGCAAGCTGCAGTGAGTATCAACTGAAATCATAAACACAAAGTCCTAAATGTAGTGAATAAGCTGGAGAAGGTTCTCAGCAAAAGGTAGATCCCTTCCTGCTTGTGTCCCATGCCTTCCTCATCTCCTTTGTGGCTGCTGCCCTCAGAAAGCTGATATTTAGGTGTGGGTATTCTCAAAGTGCGGGCTTATGGGATCATCCAATTATAATTCTTTCACTTCTCTTTCACCCAGGGTCAGCTTTTGTTGTTGTACTATTTTAGCTATACTGTACAAGTGCCAGAAAAGAAACACAAGGAATTGTGATTTCAAATTTAAAATAATGGACTTTAAGCATGAGGTCTGCAAAAAATCCCCTCCACTGTTTTTTCTTCTTTTTAAAATATTTTATTATTTTCACAGAGAGAGGAAGGGAGAAAGGCAGAGAGGGAGAGATAAACATCAATGTATGGTTGCCTTTCACCTGCCTTCAGCTATGGACTTGGCTGGAAGCCTGGCTTGCAATCGGATTATGTCCCCTGGCTGGGAATCAAACCAGCAACCTTTGGGTTCACAGGCTGGTGCCTTATTCACTATGCCATCAGCCAGGTCTAGGAGATATGCCTTTCTTAGGGTAAAGTAGCCGATAGGGATTTTGGATGAGAAAAGGAGAATAATAGTTTAATGTATAAATCCTACAGGATTCCCATAAGAAGGGAAAAAAGACTCTATGTGATGCTGACAGAGGTATCAGACCTTAGAATGGGGATTTCCTTGACGAAAGCCAACAAGCCACTTATCAAGTATGATCCAAAGTAAGCAGCAGGTAGGAGAAATGAAGAGGTAATGTGTAAACCACCTTCTGTAGTTTCAGGTAAATACTAGGTCCTCAACTAATATTTGTTTCTTTTTCTTCTCCCACTCACTTAGACAAGAGTTCCTTTTCTCTAACATAAAGTCGTAGAACTGAGCTGCTACTGCTTCCTCATAAGAGTTTAATAGCCTTCCTTGGACTTTGTGAACTACTACCATCAGATGAAGTGTTGCTGGTTCTCAGTGACTTACCTGATCTGGAGAAACTAAAAATTCATGAATAAGTTTCAAGAAATAAGAAAAACTTCATGTGGTAGTAAATAATGGTTGTCTTTCCAATGATACTTTACTTTTCTGTGTGTTTCTGGTGGGAGGTTATTTGGGAGATCCAGTTTTAAGAAAAAGGGAAAAATAAGCAGTTAAGCAAAAGTCTTCTTTCTTCACATTATTATACTTCGAATAAAAAAGATGGGAGTGGATGGGAGGGCATCTTTTAACAAAGCAAAAAATCCCTATGCCATTGAATTTTACTTCTCTTGCAACTGGCCTGTGTAATTTTGCTTTACCCTATCTTTCTTACTGCAATAGTAATGAAAACAATAGCAACGATATCTTACATTTGCATAGCACTAAGTTGTTTCTGTTGTTAAAGTATAATGTTTCAAAGTTAAAGACAAGATTTTCATATAAACATGAAATAAACATGTACCATAGATTTTACCCAACTCATTAATTAATGAGGCATCCAGTAAGGTGTTAAAAACTGATTCAAAGTATATTTGAAGTGCTAGGTATTTGTGACTATTGAATAAAGGGATTTTAGAATAAGATTTTATTTAGATCTAAAACTGGTTAATGTCCTGTGGGATCATAAGCTATGACCTTTGGAGTTGACCTTCCCATCAAACAGAAGCTATTTACATTTCTTCCAAACAAATATCTTCAGGGTAACCCCTGTCTATCTGGAGCTGTAAATAGCTCAGTGAGTAGGAAGCACATCAGAAGTGTACAAATTCAGCACTGCATAACAAGGACACCCAAGGATCTCTTTTGTCTCTCCCTAAGTTTAGGTGATTTTTTTCACTGTGTATTTGCATTGAAAAACATCATTAAAACTTGTTAATTTGTATAGGTTGGATGTTTGATTCAGGAAACAAATGAGCATAATCTAATATAAAACCTAAGCATAGAAAGTACTCTGTGTGAGTATATCTTTTAATACCCAAATGTTTACACTTCATAAAAACATATTTGGTAATGTCATAGGGTATATTTTGAGAAGGCAATGTTTAGGGGATTTTATATTCTTGAATAAGTTGATATTTTAGAAATTATATATGGGAATATTGAATAGTGAACCCAGTCATGGCTCTCAGGATCCTTCTGCTTCATCCAGAAGTAACTTTCTGTTGTATCTCTGAGAACTACTTTTCCTAATAACAGTCCTGTGCTGTAGGAAAACAGAACTACTGCTCAGTCCCACAATGCATAATGATTTTTCCAGTGATCTATGCTTAGGCTACATCTTTGGCTGGAATACAGTCTCACATATTTCTGCCTGCTGGAATTACCAGCACACTTTGAAAGCCTCCACAGAGCATTCCCTGACCTCACCTCTAAGGGAGGTCATGTTGCTTATTACAGATTTTTTTGTTACTTGTGAGTCTGTCCTGTGTACTCCACTAGATTATGCATTTCTTTTTTAAAGATTTTATTATTTTTAGAGAAAGGGGAAAGGAGAAAGGTGCAGAGAGGGAAGGAGACATCAATGTATAGTTGCCTTTTTCACCTGCCTCCTGCTCGAGACCTGACTGGAGACCTGGCTTGCAACATCATTATGGGCCCTAGCTGGGAATCAAACCAGTGACCTTTGGATTCACATGCAGGCACCTTATCCACTGAGCCACCAACCAGGGCCCATTCTGTCTTTTTTTTTAATTTAATTTTATTGTTGTTACATTCGTCCCCTTTTTCCACCCCATTATCCCCTTTGCCCACCCCCCACCCACCCCCCTCCAAAGTCAATCGTACCTGTTGTCCATGTCCTTATGTTTTTACATAATAGTTCCTTGATTAAACTGCTCACCTTCTTTGACTCCTCCTTCCCCCTCCCCCTCCCCACCTACTCTGCCCACTGAAGTTCTATTCATCATATTGATGTATCTGGTTCTGTTTTGCATGTTTGTTTGTTTCGTTCATTAGTGTCCTGCAATGGCTGAGATCATATGGTATTTGTCTTTCATTGACTGTCTTATTTCATTAAGCATAATACTCTCCAGTTCTATCCATGTTGTTGTAAAGGGTAGGAGTTCCTTCTTTCTTTCTGCAGGGTAGTATTCCATTATGTAAATATACCAAAGCTTTTTAATCCAATCATCCACTGATGAGCACTTAGGCTGTTTCCAGCACTTGGCTATTGTAAATAATGCTGCTATGAACATAGGGGTACATAGATTCTTATGAATTGGTGTTTCAGGATTCTTTAGGTATAGTCCTAGTAGTAGAATTGTTGGATGAAAAGGAAGTTCCATTTTTCATTTTTTTAAGGAAACTCCATACTGTTTTCCATAGTAGCTGCACCAGCCTGCATTCCCACCAACAGCACACCAGGGTTCCCTTTTCCCCACATCCTAGTCAACACTTGTTGTTTGTTGATTTGTTCATGATTGCCATTATTGCGGTTTTAATTTGCATCTCTCTGATGGCTAGTGAAAGGCATTCTTTCATATGCCTTAGGGCCCTTTGTATGTCTTCCTCAGACAGTTGTTGGTTTAGGTCCAGGTCCTTTGCCCATTTTTTAATTGGGCTGTCTGTCTCCCTGGTGTTGACTCTCATAAGTTCTTTATATGTTTTGGAGATCAAACCCTTGTCTGAGGTATCATTGGCAAATATGTTTTCCTGTACAGTTGGTTCCCTTTTAATTTGGCTGGTGTTTTCGTTAGCTGAACAGAAACTTTTCAGTTTGATATAGTCCCATTTGTTTATTTGTTCTTTTATTTCCTTTGCCCTTGGAAAAGTATCAGTAAACATATTTCTGCATAGGATATCTAAAATTTTACTGCCTGTATTTTCCTCCAGGACCTTTATGATGGCAATGCTGATGTTTAACTCCTTTATTCATCTTGAGTTTATTCTGGTGTATGGTGTAAGTTGGTGATCTAGTTTTAACTTTCTGCATGTTGCTGTCCAGCTCTCCCAATACCACTTGTTGAAGACTGTTTTTACTCCATTTAATGTTCCTTCCCACTTTGTCGAATATTAATTGACCATAGAGTTCTGGATTTATTTCTGGGCTCTCTATTCTGTTCCATTGTTCTATATGTCTATCATTATGCTAGTACCAGATTGTTTTGATTACAGTAGTCTTGTAGTACAGTTTGATGTCCAGTATTGTGATTCTTCTTCTTCTTCTTTCTCAAGATTGCTGGGGCTACTTGTGGGCATTTTGGGCTCCATATAAATTTTTGATGTATTTTTCTGTATCTGTGAAGTCTGTCATTGGTTTTTTAATTGGGATTGCATTGAATCTATGGATTGTTTTGGGTAGTATGGACATTTTAATGATGTTAATTCTTTCTACCCATGAACATGGTATATGCTTTCATTTATTTGTGTCTTCCTTAATTTCATTCTTCAGTGTTCTGTAGTTTTCTGAGTACAGATCTTTTACCTCCTTGGTTAAGTTTATTCCTAAGCACTTTATTTTTCTTCTTGCTATGGTAAATGGGATTTGTTTCTAGCTTCCATCTGTAATGTTTCATTATTTGTATACAAAAATGCCTTTGATATCTGAATATTGACTCTATATATAGCTATTTTGCTAAACTTGCTTATTAGGTCTAATAAGTTTTTGGTGGAGTCTATCGGGTTTTTTATGTACAATATCATGTCATCTAGAAATAATGGCAATTTGACTTCCTTCTTTCCAATTTGGATACATTTGATTCCTTTTTCCTTTCTGATAGCTATGCCTAGAACTTCCAAAATGATGTTGAACAGAAGTGAAGAAAGTGGACAGCCTTTCCTGTTCATAATCCTAGGGGGATAGCTTTTAGTTTTTGGCTGTTGAGTATGATGTTGGCTTCAGGTTTCTTATATATGGCCTTTATGATGTTGAGATATGTCCCCTCTATTCCTGTTTTACTGAGTGTTTTTACCATAAATGGATGCTGTACTTTATCAAGTGTTTTTTTTCAGCATCTATTGATATGATGATATGGTTTTTGTCTTTCATTTTGTTGGTGTGGTGTATTACATTTATTGATTTGCGAATGTACCATCTTTGCATACCTGAGATGAAACACACTTGATCATGGTGTATGATCTTTTGAATGTATTGCTGGATCTGGTTGGCCAATATTTTGTTGAGAATCTTAGCATCTATGTTTATCAGAGATATTGGCCTATAGTTTTCTTTCTTAGTTGTGTCTTGATCTGGTTTTAGGATTAGAATAATATTGGCCTCATAGAAAGAGTTTGGGAGTCTTCCCTTTAGTTGGCTTTTTTGGAATAGGTTGAGAAGGATAGGAATTAGTTCTTCTCTAAATGTTTGGTAGAATTCACCTGTGTATCCAAATGGTCCGGGGCTCTTGTGCTTTGGGAGATTTTTTATTACGTTTTTCATTTCACTAGTTGTTATTGGCCTGTTCAGGATTTCTGCTTCTTCTGGATTCAGTTTTGGTAGATTATACATTTCCAGAAATACGTCCATTTTACCCAGGTTGTCATATTTGTTGTCATACAGTTTTTGTAGTAATTTCTTACAATCCTTTGTATTTCTGAAGTATCATTTGTGATTTCTCCTCTGTCATTTCTGATTCTATTTATTTAGGTTCTCTTTTTCTTTTTCTTGATTAGTCTTGTCTATTTTGTTTATTTTTTCAAAGAACCAGCTCTTGAACTTATTGATTCTTCTAATTGTAGGTTTATTCTCTAAGTTATTTAAATCTGCTCTGATCTTGATGATTTTCTTCATTCTACTTGCTCTGGGCTTTGTTTGTTGTTGCTTCTCTAGTTCTTGCAGCTTATGGTTAGGTTGTTTGTATAAGGTTCTTCCTTTTTTAGGTAGGCCTATATTGCTATGAATTTCCCTCTAAGGACTGCCTTTGCTGGGTCCCATAGGTTTTGGGCTGTTGTGTAATTATTGTCATTTGTTTCCAGAAACTTTTTGATTTCATCTTTGATCTCATTGTTAACCCATTCATTACTTAAAAGCATGTTATTCAGTCTCCATGAATTAGAATGTTTTTGGTTTTTTCCCTTGAGATTGCTTTCTAGTTTCAATCCATTGTGATCTGAAAACATGCTTGGTATGATTTCAGTTTTCCTGTATTTGTGGAGGCTTGTCTTATGACCTACCATGTGGTTTTTGCTTGAGAATGTTCCATGTGCATTTGAAAAGAATGTGTATTTTGCTTCTTTGGGTTAAAAGGTTCTGTATATATCAGTTAGGTCCATTTCCTGTAGAGTGTTGGTCAATGTCACAATATCCTTGGTGATTTTTTTGTTTGGAAGATCTGTCTATTGTTGATAATGGGGTATTAAAATACCCCACTAGTAGTGTGTTACTGTTTGTATCCTTCTTAAAATCCTCCAAGATTTTCCTTATATATTTTCAAGCTCCTATGTTGGGTGCATATATGTTTACCAGGATTATATCTTCTTGATGAATTGTTCCCTTAAGTATTATGAAATGTCCATCTTTGTCTCAATTTATGACCTTCATCATAAAATCTACTTTGTCTGAAATAAATATTGCTACCCCAGCCTTTTCTTCATTTCCATTTGCTTGATATATATTTTTCCATCCCTTCACTTTCAATCTGTATCAATCTTTTGTTCTGAGGTGGGTCTCCTGAAGACTGCATATATGTGGGTCATGGTTTTTTATCCATTTAGCCACCCTATATCTTTTGATTGGCACATTTAATCCATTTACATTTATGGTTTTTATTGATTGATACTAATTTATCGCCATTTTCCACTTTTTGCCTGTGTTCCTGTCTGTCTCTCTCTCTGTTACTTCATTTTTTAAAGCAAACCCTTTAACATTTCTTGCAATACTGATTTGGTAGCGATATCCTTTTAGTTTTCTTTTGTCTAGGAAGCTCCTGATTTCTCCTTCCATTTTGAATGAGAACCTTGCTAGGTAGAGTATTCTTGGTTGCGGGCCTTTTTTTTCCCATTACCTGGAATATTTTTTTGTCATTCCCTTCAGGCTTATATTGTTTCTGTTGAATAATCATTTGATAACCTTATTGGTGCCCTGTAATATGTTATTTGCTGCTTCTCTCTTGATGCTTTTCAGATTCTGTCTTTATCTATGAAGTTTGCCATTTTAATTTTGTGTCTTGGAGTGGGTCTGTTTGGATTCATCCTCATTGGGACCTTCTGTGCGTCCTGAACTTGAGTAACATTTTCACTTATCATGTTAGGGAAGTTTTCTATCATTACTCTTTTGAACATATTTTCCATCCCTTGTTTCTCTTCTCCTTATGGTATCCCTGTGATATGGATATTATTGTATTTCATGTTGTCCTGCAGTTCTCTTAAAACCTCTTCATTCTTGTTCAGCCTTTTTTCATTCTGTTGTACTCTCTTGGAATATTTTTCTACATTGTCCTCCAGCTTGCTGATCCAATCCTCTGCTTCCTCTAGCCTCTGTTGATTCTTTCTACTTTATTCTTCAGTTCAGAAATTATATTCTTCATTTCCTCCTGGGTCTTATTGATAGTTTCTATGTCCTTAATGCTTGTGTAATTCTCAGTAAGTTCCTTGTAGCTTCCCTGTAGTTGTTTGTAGTTTTCTTTGAGCTGGCTGAGCTCATTGAGCTTCTCTATCATCATTCTTTTGAATTCTATGTGTGATAGTTTGCTTGCCTCTGTTTCATTTAGTGATCTTTTTGGGTATTTTTCTTTCCTTTTGGTGATGGACTGTTTCTTTTTCTCCCCATATTTAGGTTTAATTGTAAGCCAGTCAGACTATGATCAGCTGCCAGGCTAAGGAACTGCGAGGCTGGAAGGAATGATTCAGTTGTAATCCTATTGGTCTGTGATCCACCACCAGGCTCAGATGCAGCTTTGACTGACAGACTGGTTTAGTTTTAAATCAATGAATCAGCTACCAAACTTAGGTCCTACTGGGCTAGACAGAGAGTTTCAATTGTAATTCAATGGGTCAGCCACCAGCTCAGGTACAGCCTGGTGGGACAGATTCAGATGTAAATCAATGAAACTGTGATCAGCTGCCAGACTCAGGAGCCACTGGCTAAGCAGTAGGATCCAATTGTAATCCAATGAATAAGTGATTAGCCACCAGGCTCAGGGGGTGCTGGGCTATACTCAAAGATTCGATTGGAATCCAATGAATCTCTGATCAGCTGTCAGACTCAGGAGCCACTGGGCTAAGCAGCAGGATCCAATTGTAATCCAATGAATCTGTGGTTAGCCGCCAGGCTCAGGGGGTGCTGGGCTATACTCAAAGATTCGATTGGAATCCAATGAATCTCTCTAATTAGCTGCCAGGCTAACCAGACACTGGGCTAGACTGAAAGATTGATTCAATTATAATCCAATAAGGCCCAGGGACCACTGGATGGGACAAACCAACTCAGTTGTGAACCAATGAATCCAAGATTAGCCACCAGGCTCACTTGCCACTGTGTGGGACTGACTGTCTGACCCAGCTGTAAGAGAGTTTGTATCAGTCAGGCCCAGGATCTGCTGAGCAAGAAGGAATAACTCAGTTGCAAAGCAATGTATCTAGGATCAGCCACCTGGCTTGCACACCACTGTGTGGGCTGACTGACTGACCCGGCTGTAAGTAATTAGCTGCCTGGCCCAGGCAGTGCTGGGTGAGAAAGACATCTTCAGGTGCCAACTATTGTGTTTATGCTCTGACAAGGTAGGGCAGGAGAGGTTTATTTATATGTAAATCAGAGAATTGTGATCAGGCGCCAGGCTCGAGCACTGCTGGGTGGGGCAGATTGCTTCCAGTGGGTAGGGCTATGAGGACCCTCAAAGGGAAGCCACTTGGTATAGCACAGTGCCCCAAGGTGTGGATGATGAATCAGCACTGGGATCCCCCCAGCTGCTTCCCACTTCTCTCCACACCACCACCTCAAACTCTCCCCATGTATCTCCAGTCCTCCCTCCGCTGGAGCCCAGGGTAGGTGGGTGCTAATGTATTTTCGCTGTGGTCACCCTGGTAGTTCTCTGTCTCCAGTGCTCTCTCAGGCCAGCAAACTCCACGGCTTTCTGCCCTTCTCAGCTGGATGCTACTCTACTCTCTGCAGTGTTGCTATAGCTGGGACACTCCACTAGGGGTCCAGAACCCCCCTTCCTGGTGGAGCCCCTGACTACATCCCTTTGGCTGCTGCCTCCAGTGGGGGCCCAGCCAGCCCTCTCGTGTTTCTGAGATTCCTACTAGTCACGTTGTGATGAAGCGTCCTCTTTCGTTCTGTCCATGGTTATAAGGCATCTTTCCAGCTTGTGTTCTGTTGGTAATTCCAGCTGACTTCTCCAAAAAAGTAATTCCAGATGCGACCTTAGAGGAGGTTGATGTAGCTCCATTTACTCCTCCGCCATCTTGCTGGACCATCCAATTATACATTTCTTAAGCTTAAGTGTTGGGGCCTTGTTTTATTTGTGTGTATTTCTGGATGACCAGTGTTTAGCATGGGCTTTTTTGTAGCCCAGTGACCCTTAGTTTATTTAGTTGAAGGGGATATTATTGGCAGGGTTCCAGTGCCAGGAAGGTAAGTCCTCACAACTTCTGGCTGTAAAAATTAGCAGGGATTAAGTTGATGGAAAAAACTGCTGGAGCCGCTAGTAGTTCCTCTTATAGAACCCACAACTGTACTCACCTGCTCAGACTCACTGCCTCTGAACTCCATCACTGGGGTAGCAACTTGAAAGGAATAAGTGGCATACTATGAGAAACATGAGTGTCTGACATCAAGGCGAGCAGAGGTCATTGTCCCCTTTCTGAGCCTGCACCCCACAGAGCCACTGAATTAGGAAGCTTCTGTTCTATCTGAGACACCATCAACCTGGCTAACACTGTTTGACTAGCCTTGGGGATCCTCAGAGACTCCATACCACCCAATGTATGGGCCCACCCAAACTGCTTTTTCATGTGAATGGCTGGTCTCGGCTCCTGTTACTACTTCCTAAATCCCATCAAATAAGCAACACATGGCCTCAGTGAGCTCTAGGCCTCGCACTAGCAGCAGCCAGCCTAGATTCACAGCTTGGTTTCTCACCTAGGAATCTCCAAGCCCAGCATAAGTAGCAGCCATCTCAGATTGCTTTATAACTCAGGCAGGGTGGCCTGGGCAAAACACAAGCAGGGGCTGAACTTGGCCTGCACCACCCAGGAAATCCCAGGGCCAGTGCCCCCAGTGGACAGCCAAAGACCATATCAGAGCATCACCACCCTGCCCCTGCACAGCTAATCCTTCACTGAGTGCAGAGGTTGATGGTCAGTGGTCACAGGGAATCCTTGCAGCTGGCTAGCCAGGGTAAATCCCTACCATTTATCTGCCAATAAAAAACAGAGCTCAACTATGGGAGGAGGGTGTAATCAGCTCACAACAAGGGTGCACCTTGATCCCCCAGCTTGGGGAAAGGGGAGGCTGTGCCACTGGATCCTACAGGATATGTTAGGCCATATCCTAACATAGACACAGAGTTAAAGCAGCTCAACCTCATACATAGAAACAAACAAGGGAGGTGCCAAAATGAAGAGACAGAGGAAGATGGTACAAATGAAAGAATAGATCAATATTCCAGAAAAAGAGCTAAATGAAATGGAGATAAGCAATCTCTCAGATGCCAGGTTCAGAACACTGGTTGTAAGGATGCTCATGGAATTAGTGAGGACCTCAGCAGCATAGAAAAAATCCAATCAGAAATGAGGGATGCACTAATTGAAATAAATAATAATTTACAGGGAAACAACAGTACAGTGGATAAAGCCAAGAATCAAATCAATTATTTGGAACATAAGCAAAAACCAACCAACCTGAACAAGAAAAAAAAAAAAAAAAAAAAACCCCAGAGTGAGAATAGTACAAGCAACCTTGGTAACAACTTCAAGAGGTCCAACATTTGCATCATAGGGGTGGCTGAAGGAGAAGAGAAAGGGCAAGATATTGGAAATCAATTTGACAAAATAATGAAAGAAAACTTCCCAAATTTGGTGAAGGAAATAGACATGCAAATCCAGGAAATGAAGAGTCCCAAACCAGGTGGATGCAAAGAGGCCCACTCCAAGACACATCATAATTAAAATGCCAAAGTTTAAAGATAAAAAGAGAATCTTAAAAGCAGCAAGAGGAAAATTAGTTACTTACAGGAGTTCCCATAAGACTGTTAGCTCATTTCTCAATAGAAGCTTTGCAGGCTAGAAGAGATTGGCAAGAAATATTCAATCATGAAAAGCAGGGACCTACAGCCAAGATTACTCTTCCCAGCAAAGCTGTCACTTAGAATCAAAGAACATATAAAAGACTTTCCAGAAAAGGAAAAGCAAATGGAGTTCATCATCACCAAACCATTATTATGTGAAATGTTAAAGGAACTTATTTGAGAAAAGGAAGACCAAAACTATGAACAATAAAAGGGCAGAAATACATATTTATCAACAATTGAATTTAAAAAACAAACTAAACAAACAAGAACAGAGAATCATGGATACAGAGAGCCTTTTGGTGGTTATCAGATGGAAGGGCAGTGTAAGAGTAAGGAGATGAAAGGATTAAGAAGTATAAATTGGTAGTTACGGAATAGCCATGGGGATGTAAAGTATAGAAAGGAAATGGAGTAGCCAAAGAAACGATTCGCATGACCCATGGACAGGAACAATGGTGGGAGAGTTTTCTGAGAGAGTGGGGGTTGCTGGGTGAAGGGAGGCAAAGGGGAAAATCAGGATATCTGTAATAGCATAATCAATAAAATATAATTTTAAAAAATGTTGAGTACCTATTATGTCAAGCATTGTGCCAGATACTTTGGACAAAAAGACAAGGTGTACCTTTTGTCTTTAAGCCATGTGTGGCCTCCTGAAGGAAACAGATATATAATAAATAAAGGCAACCTACCATGACACTTGCTCAAGGTCACACAGCCAGAGAATGGTGGAACTGGAATCAAATCCCGGTGTGTTCAGCTCCAAGGCCACCAAGCCAAGATGCTTCCAGAACAGAAAAACTAGCTGGGCTAAGATTCAATTGTCAGAGGGGCAGAAGAGCAGCTTGCTCTGCCTGTTTTGTGAAACAATTACAAAATCAAACCATTTTGTTTTATTTGCAAACCAGGTCCTTCAGAAGCTTGGGAAAGCTGATGAAACAAAAGATGAACAGTTTGAAGAATATGTCCAGAACTTCAAAAGGCAGGAGGTAAGTGCATTTATCTAGTCTCTAGAGTGGCACATAGGTTTGACCTTGTTTTTGCTTTAGCATGTAAGTAAAATGCTTTGGCATTAACCTGGGGGTTACACTTGCTACATCTGTAGAGTTTCCTGAAGGCAGAGACAGGAGGTGCTGCAGGAAGATTTGTGTTTCAGAATCTCAGGAGATGAAGGTTTTGCTTCTGGAGCTTTTAAATACTAATTACTGATATATATGAAAGATGATGGTTCTGATGGTTTATATTCCAGGAAGTATTAGCAGTAGTTAGATACTTTGGGTTAAATTCTTTCCATTGTTGTCTGCTTCAAAATCAGCACTCTCACTGGTGATTATACTTCCCCCACAAAGATGAAAATTGCTTCTTGGCGGGTGAAAAAAGAAATGATACTCTTCTTATGTGTATATATTATATAAACAGATATAGAATATATCTGTGGTATTAAAAATACTATGTTGGGGGTGATATTATAACAAAATGTCTAAAAATACTTCTCAGAGAAACTCATCATGAAAAAAGGTGAAGAAACATGATTTGCAGGATTTGTTTCTTTAACAGACACATGAATAAAGACACTATTTTAAAAATTATTCATATCTCTAAGGTTGGGGCAATTTGTTAGCATATCACTTTAGAGATCATGCGTGATGGTCAGGGAATGGGGAGATATAAGCAGGGTCTCTGAGGTTAGAAGCTTCAAATCTGAAGGAAGGTCATTCTACAGGTGAGGTGGGAAGAGGATTGGGCCAAGAAAAAGGTTTCCAACCCCTTGGACATGGGGACAATGTAAGGACATGGATTTACTTTCTGGCTGTCATTGGTGGTATCAGTGCCCACAGAGGAAACTGGGGACCTCAGAGATGAGTATGAAAGAAAAAGAAAGGGGGTTGGGAGAAGAAAACAGTAATAGAAAGGAATATAAATTATGTCTAAATAACTGAGTATTATAGAGAGCTCTGGATTTATGAAGATAGAAAAGGGAATGCCTAGAGAAATGTTGACTCCAGGACCATAGAATAAGGTGACCCCGGCCTTCTCCAGCCTTCCTATGTTCTTATTTGTTGAGTTTTCGTACATTCCCCCATTATTAGGATAACACTCATACAGGTCATTGTCTTAGATCAAAAAACTTCACACAGTAAACCTTGTCAATTTGTTCCTGGATTGCAGGGCAATTCCACATGTCTGCTTTAAGGAACTTATTTGTATAGAGGTGACTCAAGTTTACATCTTTCCTTACTTAAGGGTTTCCATTCTATTTTTTGAAACCTACTTTTTCTACCTGGTATGTTTCTATGGAGCTAATTAGTTCTTTATTTTTGGATTTTTTATGTATCATTTATGGCATTATGATGTTAGCACCCCAGAAGACTAACCTTGGGAAGCATCAAATTCAATAATGCATTTATAACTAGGAAGGACTTTGCATTTTGCAATTGCAGTGAATTTTTATTGCTCTTATTTGGAATTTGTTGATTAAACCAGGTGAGGATTGTTTTTTTAATTGAATTTTTGTATTTATTGATTTTACAGAGAAAGAGAAAGAGAAAGAGAGAGAGATAGAGGAGAGAAACAACAATTTGTTATTCCACTTATCTATGTATTCATGAGTTGATTCTTGTATGTGCCCTTCCTGAGGATTGAACCTACAAATATTTTTATTTTTCCTATTTTAAAAATTAATTTATTGTTGTATTACATTTATCCCATTTCTCCCCATTGCTCTCCCCTGTCCCACCCTCCCCATACCCTCTTCCATAGTCAACCCTCACGTATTGTTTATGTCCATGGGTCAATTATATCAGTTCCCTGACTAAACTATTCCACTTCTTTGCTTCTTTCTACCCAGCCCTCCTTTCTTCTTTACACTGTTAGTCTGTTCCTTCTTTCTGTACCTCTGGTTCTACTCTGTTTGTTTGTTTGCTTTGTTCATTAGTGTCCTGTATTGGGTGAGACCATATGGTATTTGTCTTTCACTGCCTGACTTATTTCACTAAGCATAATACTCTCCAGCTCCATCTATGTTGTTACAAGAGTTAGGAGCTCTTTCTTTCTTTCTGCTGTGTAGTATTCTATTGTGTAAATGTACCAAAGGTTTTTGATCCATTCATCTACTGATGGATACTTAGGTTGTTTCCAGCACTTGGCTATTGTAAATAGCACTGCTATGAATATAGGGGTGCATAGGTTCTTCTGAATTGCTGTTTCAGGGTCCCTTGGGTATAATCCTAGTAGTGAAGTTGTGGGATCAAAAGGCAGTATTATTTTTAGTTTTTGAGGAAATTCCATACTGTTTCCCATAGTGGCTGCACCAGTTTGCATTCCCACCAACCATGCACCAGCATTCCCTTTTCTCCACATCCTCACCAGCACTTACTGTCTTTCAATTTGTTGATGATGGCCATTCTGACAGGTGTGAGGTGGTATCTCATTGTGGTTTTAATTTGCATCTCTCTGATGGCTAATGATGTTGAGCTTTCTTTCATATGCCTATGGGCAATTTGAATGTCTTCCTCAGAGAAGTATCTGTTCAGGTCCTTTGCCAATTTTTTAACTGGACTGTTTTTCTCCCTGGTGTTGAGTCATATAAGTTCTTTAAATATTTTGGAGATCAAACCCTTGTCTGAGGTGCCATTGACAAATGTTTTCCCATATGGTTGGTTCACTTTTAATTTTGTTGATCTTTTCTTTAGCTGAGTAGAAACTTTTCAGTTTGATGTAACCCCATTTATTTATTTGTTCCTTTATTTCTCTTGCCCTAAGAGAAATATCAGTGAAAATATTGCTGTGTGGGATATCTGAAGTTCTACTGCCTATGTTTTTCCCTCTAGGACTTTTTTGGTGGCTTATGCTTAAGTCCTTTATCCATATTGAGTTTATTCTGGTGTGTGGTGTAAATTGGTGGTCTAGATTAAATTTTTTGCATATCCCTGTCCAGTTCTCCCAATATCACTTGTTGAAGAGGCTGTTTTCTCCCCATTTTTTGCTCCTTCCTACTTTGTCAAATATTAATTGACCACGGAGCCCTGGGTTTATTTCTGGGCTCTCTATTCTGTTCTATTGATCTTTATGTCTATTCTTGTGCCAGCACCTGGCTGTTTTGTTTACAGTGGCCTTGTAGTATAATTTGATATCTGGTATTGTGATTCCTCCTACTTTGTTCTTCTTTCTCAAGGTTGCTGTGACTATTTGTAATCAATTTTTGCTCCATGTAAATTTTGAAGTATTTTTTCTAGATCTGTGAAATATGTCATTGGTATTTTAATTGGGATTGCATTGAATCTATAAATGGCTTTGGATTGTATGGACATTTTAATGATGTTAATTCTTCCCAATCATGAACATTGTATATGCTTCCATTTATTTGTATTTTTCTTAATTTCTTTATTCAGTGTTCTGTAGTTTTCTGAATACAGTTCTTTTACTTCCTTGGTTAAGTTTATTCCTAAGTACTTTATTTTTCTTATGGCTATAGTAAATGGGATTTCTTTTCTAAGTTCTATCTCTGATGTTTCATTACTGGTATACAAAAATGCCTTTGATTTCTGGATATTGACTTTATATCAAGCCATTTTGGTAAATTTGCCTATTACGTTGAGTAGTATTTTTTGGTGGAGTCTATTGGGTTTTCTATGTACAATATCACATCATCCTCCAATAATGACAGTGTGACTTCTTCCTTTCCTATTTGGATGCCTTTGATTCATTTTTCTTGTCTGATCACTATGACTAGAACTTCCAAAGTCATGTTGAATAGAAGTGGAGAGAGTAGACACTCTTGTCATGTTCCTGATCCTAGGGGAGAAAGCTTTTAGTTTTTGCCCATAGAATATAATGTTGGCTGCAAGTTTCTCATATATGGCCTTTATTGTGTTGAGGTAGGCTCCCTCTATTCCCATTTTGCTGAGTGTTTTTATCATAAATGGGTACTTTAGTTTATCAAATGATTTTCAGCATCTATTGATATGATCATATGGTTTTTATCTTTCAATTTGTTTATGTGGTGTTTTAAATTTATTGAGTTGCAAATATACCAACCTTGTATTCCTTAGATGAATCCCAGTTGATGATGGAATTTGATCTTTTTAATGTATTGCTGGATCCTGTTTGCCAATATTTTGTTGAGGATTTTAGCATCTATGTTTATCAGAGATATTGGCCTGTAGTTTTTTTTCTTTGTTGGGTGTCTTGACCTGGTTTTCGGATTAGAACAATACTGGCCTCATTGAAAGAGTTTGAGAGCCTTCCCTCTTCTTGGATTTTTTGAGAAGGATGAGTTAGTTCTTTGCTTAATGTTTGGTAAATTCACCTGGGCAGCCATCCTGTCCAGGGCTTTGGGGGCTGAGAGCCTTTTTAATTACTGCTTCAATTTCACTAGATGTTACTGGTCTATTGAGGCTTTGTGCTTCTTCTTGATTCAGTTTTAGAAGATTATATGTTTCCAGAAATTTGTCCAGTTCATCTAGATGGTCAGGTTTCTTGTCCTATAACTGTTCATAGTAATTTCTTATAATCTTTTGTATTTCTGTGGGATCAGTGGTGAGTTATCCTTTTTCATTTCTAATTTTATTTATTTGAGTCCTATCTCTTTTATTCTTGGTAAGTCTGGTTAAAGGCTTGTCAAATTTGTTTATCTTTTCAAAGAACCACTCCTGGAATTATTGATACTTTGAATTGTTATTTTAGTCTCTATGTCACTTAATTCTTCTCTGATCCTGATTATTTCCTTCCTTTTACTAGCTCTGGGCTTTTTTTGTTGTTGTTCCTCTAATTCTTGTAGGTTTATGGTTGGGTTGTTTGAGATTCTTCTATCCTTTTTAGATAAGCCTATGTTGCTATCAACTTCCCTCTCAGGACTGCCTTTGTCAAGGTGTCCCATAGGTTTTGGGCTGTTGTGTGTTCATTTTTATTCATTTGCTGAAACTTTTCATTTATTCTTTGATCTGATTGTTAACCCATTCATTATGTAATAGCATGTTATTCAGTTTCCATGTATTTGAATGTTTTGGGATTTTTTTCCTTGAGGTTGGTTTCTAGTTTCAAGCTGTTGTGATCTGAGAAGATGCTTGGTATGATTTCAATTTTCTTGAATTTGTTGAGGCTTGTTTTTTGTCCTCCTGTGTGGTCTATTTTTGACAATGTTCCATGTGCATTTGAAAAGAATGTGTATTTTGCTTCTTTGGGATGAAAAGTTTTATATACTATATACCAATTAATTCTGTTTGATCTAGAGTGCTGTTCAATTCTACAATATCCTTGGTGTTTTTTGTTTAGAAGATCTGTCCATTGTTAATAATGGGATGTTAAGCTTCCATACTAGGAGTGGATCGCTAACGATATCCTTCTTGAAGTCCTCCAAGATTTTCCTTATATAGTTTGGTGCTCCTATATTGGGTGCATATATGATTACAAGGGTTATGCCTTCCTAATGGATTGGTCCCTTAAGTATTATGAAATGTCCTTCTTTGTCTCTCTTTATGGCCTTTGTTGTAAAATATATTTTGTCTGATATAAGTATTGCTACCCCAGCTTCTTTTTCATGTCTGTTTGCTTGAAATTGTTTCCCATCCCTTCACTTTCAATCTGTGTCAATGTTTTGTTCTTTGGTGGGTCTCTTGTAGACAGCATATATGTAGATTATGTTTTCTTATCTATTCAGCTGCCCTATATCTTTTGATTGGGGCATTTAATCCATTTACATTTAAGGT
Source organism: Noctilio leporinus (assembly GCA_004026585.1). NCBI lineage: Eukaryota > Metazoa > Chordata > Mammalia > Chiroptera > Noctilionidae > Noctilio > Noctilio leporinus. Next base: position 105,316 of record PVIW01005189.1, read on the forward strand.
TATTACTGATAGGTACTTATTCATAGACAATTTTCCCCTTTGTACCTGTGTTCCCCTCTCTGTCTGTTTTTTTCATCTTTTTTTTAATTTAATTTTATTGTATTGCATCCATCCCCTTTTTACTCCCCTCTGTCCCCTTCCCTATCCATTCACTCCCTCCCCTAAGTCAGTCCCACTTGTTCTCTGTATCTATGGTTCTTCCATACTAGTTCCTTGACTAAACTGCTCCCCTTCTTTGCCTCATCCTCCTTTTGTCCACTTAAGGTCTATTCATTGTATTCATCTATCTGGTTCTGTTTTGCTTGTTTATTTGTTTTATTCATTATTGTCCTGTAATGAGTGAGATCATATGGCATTTGTCTTTCACTGATTGGCTTATTTCACTAAGCATAATACTCTCCAGTTCCATACATGTTGCAAAGGTTAGGAGTTCCTTCTTTCTTCCTGCTGTGTAGTATTGCATCGTGTAAATATACCAAAGTTTTTTGATCCAATCATCCACTGATGGGCACTTAGGCTGTTTGCAGCACTAGGCTATTGTAAATAGTGCTGCTATGAACATAGGGTTACGTAGATTCTTCTGAATGTGTTTCAGGGTTCTTCAGATATAGTAACAAGATCACTTTAAAGCATTCATAAGTTAAAGTTGGTTCTTATCCATTCAGCTGCCCTATGTCTTTTGATTGGTGTCTCTACTCCATTTACCTTTGTACCTGTGTTTCTGTTTTTCTGTTTGTTTCTTCATCTTCTTAAAGCAGACCCTTTAGCATCTCTTGCAATGCTGGTTTGGTGGAGGTGTATTCTTTTAGATTTCTTTTGTCTGGGAAACTCCTTATTTCACCTTCCATTGTGAATGACAGCTTTACTAGGTAGAGTAGTCTTGGTTGTAGACCTTTGTTTTTCATTGCCTGAAAAATTTTTGCCATTCCCTTCTGGCTTATTGTGTCTCTGTTGAGAAATCAGCTGATAACCTTATAGGAGCCCCCTTGTATGTTATTAGCTATTTCTCTCTTGCTGCTTTTAGGATTCTCTCCTTGTCTTTCGAAATTTGCCATTTCATGACAATGTGTCTTAGAATGGGCCTGCTTGGGTTCATCTTCCTTGGGACCCTCAGTGCTTCCTGGCTTTGCATGACATTTTCTCTTCTCAAGTTAGGGAAGTTTCCTGTCATTACTTTTTCAAAGAGGCTTTCTATCCCTTGCTCCTCCTCTTCTCCTTCTGGTACCCCTATGATACAGATGTTTTTACATTTCATGTTGTCCTGCAGCTCTCTTAAAACCTCTTCATTCTTTTTCAGTCATTTTTCATTTTGTTGCACTGCCTGGGATTTTTTTTTTTTTTTTTTTTTTTTCTACATTGACCTCCAGCTGCTTTCTCTAGCCTGCTTTTGAGTCCTTCTATTGTGATCTTCAATTCAGAAATGGTATTCTTCATTTCCTCCTGGCTCTTATTGATGGTTTCTATGTCCTTTTTAAAGGCTTGTGTAGCTCTCGGTAAGTTCCTTATAGCTTTCCTGGAGTTCTTTGTAGTTCCCCTGGAATTCTTTGTAGTTTTCTTTGAACTCACTGAGCTCATTGAGTTTCTCATCATTATTTTGAATTCCATGTATGAGAGTGTGCTTGCCTCTGTTTCATTTTGCACTCTTCCTGGGGATTCCTCCCTTCTACTTGATGAGGGTTTATTTCTTTTTCTCCCCATTTTAGGTGACTCTTGTTTACTTCTGCTTCTTGGATTGGTCTGTTTTGACTTACTGTCTTAGTGGTGTGACCTTCTATGTGTAGAGGTGCACTTTTTTTACTTCCTGGATCTGTGCTTGTTGATGTCAGCTCATGTCCCACACTGTGCCTAGTCAGCCAGTTGGAGACAACAAGAGATCCACTATCTTTGTCTGTCTCCTTTAGTTATTAATCCAAACAATCTGTGATCTGAGATCAGGTTTAGGCACTGCTGGGTGAGGTGGATTAATTCCTATGGGTGGGGCTCTGGCTTCCCCTCAGGCTCCCACCCTTTGGAGAATTGTGGTCTTCTAGCTGTATGGGGGATGGACTCAAGGGCTGCTCCCTCAACTCTCCCCCTAAAGCCACTGACCCAAACCCTCCTTAAGTGTCTCTAGTCCACTCTGCCCTTTCTCTGCTGGAGCCCAGGGTAGGTGGGTACCTCTGCATTTTCATGTATGGTCCCTTTAAGAATTCAGTCTCTCTGTCAAGACAGCTATAAAACTGGGGGCTTTTTGCTTTTCACAGCTGATTGCTGTTTTACTCTTAGCTGTGTTGCTGTAGGCTGGAAAGCCCAGTTGGGGCTTTAGATCCCACCCTTCTCAGGTGGAACCCCAGCTGCTGAGATGTTTCTCCATCCCTTCAGCTGCCGCTGGTGGGAGTCCTGCCAGCCTCCCATGGTTCTGCACTTCCTACCAGTCATGTTGTAATGAATTGGCTCTTCTGTTCTGTCCCTGGTAATAAGACTTCTCTCCAATTGGTGTTCTGTTGGTTATTCTGGATGATTTCTCCCCAATTAAATTGTAATTCCAGTTTGGTGTTGGAAGGAGATTAGTGTTGCTTACTCCTCCACCATCTTGGCTCTCTCTGTTTCTTCACCTTCTTAAAGCAGACCCTTTAGCATCTCTTGCAGTGCTGGTTTAGTCGAGCTGTATTCTTTTAGCCTTCTTTTGTAGGGGAAGCTCCTTATTTCACCTTCAATATTGAATGAGAGTCTTGGTGGGTAGAGACTTTTGGGTGTAGGATCTTGTTTTCTATTGTTAGGAATATTTTTGCCTTTCCCTTCTGGCATCCAGTATTGCTGTTGAAAAATCAGCTGATAGCCATTTTGGAGCTCAGTTGTATGTTATTAGCTATTTTTCTCTTGTTTCTTTTAGGATTCTCTCCTTATCTTTAAAATTAGCCATTTTAATTTCGATGTGTCTTGCAGTAGGCCTCTTTGGGTTCATCTTCATTGGCACCCTCGATGCTTCTGCACTTTCATGACATTTTCTTTCATTAAATTCAGTAAATTTTTTGTCATTATTTTCTCAAATAGTTTTTCGTTCTTTTTTCAAAAATTTTATTGTTGTTCTATTACATCCATCCCCTCTTTGCTCCATTCTGTCCCCCTCCCCACCCACCCATTACCCCCAAAGTCAATCCCACCTGTTGTCCATGTCCATGGTTCCTTTATACTAGCTTCTGGTCTAAGATGCTCCCTTTCCTTGCCTCTGCCTCCCCCCTCACCCCAACCCCTTTCCCCCTGACCACTGAAGGCATATTCACTGTATTCATATATTTGGTTCTGTTTTGCTTGTTGTTAGTTTTGTTCATTATTGTCCCATAATGGGTGAGATCATAGGATATTTGTCCTTCACTGACTGGCTTATTTCACTAAGCATAATACTTTCCAGTTCCATCCATGTTGTTGCAAAGGGTACAAGTTCCTTCTTTCTTTCTGCTATATAGAATTCCATTGTGTAAATGTACCAAAGTCTTTTGATCCAATCATCCACTGATGGGCACTTAGGCTGTTTCCAGCTCTTGGCTATTGTAAATAGTTCTGCTATGAACATAGGTGAAAGGTTCTTATGAACTGGTGTTTCAGGATTCGTTGGGTGTAGTCCAAATAGTCTCCCTCCCCACCCACCCATTCCCCACAAAGTCAATCCCACCTGTTGTCCATGTCCATGGTTCCTTTATACTAGATTCTTGTCTAAGCTGCTCCCCTTCTTTGCCTCTACCTCCCCCTCCCCCCTACTCCGTTCCCCTGACCACTGAAGGCCTATTCCTTGTATTCATATACTTGGTTCTGGTTTGCTTGTTGTTAGTTTTGCTCATTATTGTCCCGTAATGGGTGAGATCGTAGGATATTTGTCCTTCACTGACTGGCTTATTTCACTAAGCATAATACTCTCCAGTTCCATCCATGTTGTTGCAAAGGGTACAAGTTCCTTCTTTCTTTCTGCTATATAGAATTCCATTGTGTAAATGTACCAAAGTCTTTTGATCCAATCATCCACTGATGGGCACTTAGGCCGTTTCCAGCACTTGGGTATTGTAAATAGTGCCGCTATGAACATAGGTGTGCATAGGTTCTTATGAATTGGTGTTTCAGGATTCTTTGGGTATAGTCCAAGTAGTGGAATTGCTGGATCAAAAGGCAGTTCCATTTTTAGTGTTTTAAGGAAACCCCATACTGTTTTCCACAGTGGCTGTACCAGCCTGCATTCCCACCAACAGTGGATGAGGGTTGCCTTTGCCCCGCATCCTCGCCAACACTTGTTGTTTGTTGATTTGTTGATGATTGCCATTCTGACAGGTGTGAGGTGGTATCTTAATGCAGTTTTAATTTGCATCTCTCTGATGACTAGGGATGTTGAGCATTCTTTCATATGCCTCTGGGCCCTTTGTATATCTTCCTCAATGGGTTGTCTGTTCAGGTCCTTTGCCCATTTTTTAATTGGGCTGTCTGTCTCCCTGGTGTTGAGTCGCATTAGTTCTTTCTATATTTTGGAGATCAGACCCTTGTCTGAGGTCTCTTTGGCAATTATGTTTTCCCATACAGTTGGTTCCCTTTGAATTTTGCCGATATTTTCTTTAGCTGAACAGAAACTTTTCAATTTGATATAGTCCCTTTTGTTGATTAATTCTTTTATTTCCTTTGCCCTTGGTGAAGTATCAGTAAACATATTTCTGTGTAGGATATCCAAAAGTTTACTGCCTATATTTTTCTCCAGGACCTATATGGTGGCACTGCTTATGTTTAAATCCTTTATCCATCTTGAGTTTATTTTGGTGTATGGTGTAAGTTGGTGGTCTAGTTTTATCTTTTTGCATGTTGCTGTCCAATTCTCCCAACACCATTTGTTGAATAGACTGTTTTTACTCCATTGGATGTTCTTTCCCCCTTTGTCAAATATAAGTTGACCATAGAGTCCTGGGTTAATTTCTGGGCTCTCTATTCTGTTCCATTGATCTATATGTCTATTCTTATGCCAGCACCAGGCTGTTTTGATGACAGTAGCCTTATAGTATTGTTTGAAGTCCGGTTTTGTGATTCCTTCTACCTTGTTCTTCTTTCTTAAGATTGTGGTGGCTATTTGTGGGCATTTTTGGCTCTATATAAATTTTTGAAGTATTTTTTCTGTGTCAGTGAAGTGTGCCATTGGTATTTTAATTGGGATTGCATTGAATATGTAGATTGCTTTGGGTAGTATGGACATTTGAATGATGTTAATTCTTCCCATCCATGAACATCGTATATGCTTCCATTTATTTGTATCTTCCTTGATTTCTTTCTTCATTGTTCTGTAGTTTTCTGAGTACAGGTCTTTTACCTCCTTGGTTGAGTTGATTCCTAGGTACTTTATTTTTCTTGTTGCTATGGTAAATGGGATTTGTTTTTTTGCTTCTATTTCTGTTGTTTCATTATTGATATACAAAAATGCTTTTGATTTCCGGATATTGACTTTATACCCAGCTATTTTGCTAAATTTGCTTATTAGGTTGAGTAAGTTTTTGGTGGAGCCCATCGGGTTTTGTATGTACATTGTCATATCATCTGCAAATAATGACTTTTTGACTTCCTCCTTTCCAATTTGGATACCTTTGATTCCCTTTTCTTGTCTGATGGCTGTAGCTAGAACTTCCAAGACAATGTTGAATAGAAGTGAAGAAAGTGGACAGCCTTGTCTCGTTCCTGATCTTAGGGAGAAAGCTTTCAGTTTTTGTCTGTTAAGTATGATGTTGGCTTCAGGTTTCTCATAGATGACCTTTATGATGTTGAGGTATGCTCCCTCTATTCCCATTTTGCTGAGGGTTTTTATCATAAATGGTTGCTGCACTTTATCATATGCTTTTTCAGCATCTATTGATATGATCATATGGTTTTTATCTTTCAATTTCTTCATGTGGTTGGTGTATTACATTTATTGACTTACAAATGTTGTACCATCCTTGCATCCCTGGGATGAAGCCCACTTGATCATGGTGTATGATCTTTGTAATATACTGCTGAATCCGATTGGCCAATATTTTGTTGAGAATTTTAGCATCTGTGTTCATCAGAGATATTGGCTTGTAGCTTTCTTTCTTAGTTGTATCTTGCCCTGGTTTTGGAATTAGTATAATATTGGCTTTATAGAAAGAGTTTGGGAGTCTTCCCTCTTCCTGAATTTTCTGGTATAGTTTGAGGAGGATAGGAGTTAGTTCTTCTTGAAATGTTTGGTAAAATTCACCTGTGTAGCCATCTGGTCCTGGGCTTTTGTGCTTTGGGAGATTTTGGATTACTTCTTTAATTTCACTAGTTGTTATTGGCCTATTCAGGCTTTCTGCTTCTTCTGGGTTCAGTTTTGGTAGATTATACGTTTCCAGAAATGTGTCCATTTCATCCAGGTTGTCATGTTTTTTGTCATATAGTTGTTTGTAGTAATTTCTTACAATCTTTTGTATTTCTGAGGTATCAGTTGTGATTTCTCCTCTGTCAGTTCTGATTCTATTTATTTGGGTCCTCTCTCTCTTTTTCTTGATGAGTCTGGATAAGGGCTTGTCAACTTTGTTTATTTTTTCAATGAACCAGTTCCTGGACCTGTTGATTCTTCTAATTGTAGTTTGAATCTCTGAGTTATTTAGTTCTGCTCTGATCTTGATGAGTTCCTTCCTTCTACTTGCTCTGGGCTTTGTTTGTTGTTGGTCCTCTAGTTCTTGCAGCTTTGTGGTTAGGTTGTTTTTATAAACTTCTTGTAACCTTTTTTGGAAGGCCTGTATTGCTATAAATTTCCCCCTGAGAACTGCCTTTGCTGTATCCCATAGGTTTTGGGCTGTTGTGTGTTCATTGTCATTTGTTTCCAGGAACTTTTTGATTTCATCTTTGATCTCATTGTTGACCCCTT